>JZLH01S0626891.1:19228-43278 GCA_001188425.1 Eucidaris tribuloides | reverse complement strand
ATCATGTCTTCATAAAGTGACTTTGAAACAACTAAATGTTCTTTAAGCTCATTAGACAAGGCAGTTTTTTTTTTTCTTTCTTTTTTCTACTGAGGTTGTTTCTTTACTTTATGTATGTCCAGCTTCTTTTCTTTTAAATTTTTGGTAGCTTCCCTTTTCTTCCAAGGAAGCTGAATTCTCTCACAGTACATGTAACTTTCGGTAATATTCCTCTTGATTCTTTTTCAGGTCTTGGCATTTTAGCATCAACTCCTTTCTCCTTCTTGTATTCTAGAATTCCTTCAAACTGCCCCAGTGAATTCATTTTTATTTTTATTCCCAACTACCTTTGATTTTCCCTTTTTCATGCGGCATAGGCATTTCCAGCTGTTGGAGAAGGGATAAGAAAAAAAGAGTTGGTCAGTCTTAGCGGATTGCTATAATGACAAAAATACCTTGAAATCATATAGCTGATAAACTATTTCTTCATATTTGTTTGTTTGTAATAAATTCAAGATAAAAAAGTATTACAGCACTACCCACTTTGATGTGACCAACAGCTTTATTTTCTGAGAGCAGAAAATATGATGTTACTATAAAAATTGGATCAATTAGCTTTCTATTTTGAATAACCAATTAATTCCAGGGAACCATCTAAAAAACACAGTGCTTAGTTATTTTGTACATGTAGCTCATCCTAAACTATACTGCAATTGATACTGACAAAGAAATGCCACTTGCAAGTTGCATCAATTTCTTGTGCTTCAACTGGATGTTGTACACAATACAGTGTCCAGGTGTTTCACCAGGTAAAGCACATGAAGGGCATCCTTTCAATGGCATTATGGGTTTCAAATTATCTTCTGCTGCTTTCTTTTGACTCAGTATGTCCTAGTATGCTGTCCACTTTCCATTAAATAGTTTAAAATCAATCACAAAATGGTTAGTTACGTTACAGTGCGGTTAGTTACGTTACATGGTTAGTTACGTTACACATTTTACAGGCTTCTCATTTCACCATAGGGCAATGTTATTGATTTAATTGGACTGTTTTGAATTAGGGCCTACAGTATGTACAGGAGCAGTTTTGAAAATATTAACATTCTGGACAGTTGTGTTCTTTCCACGAAAAACAAAGTTGATTTTTTGGTTAGTTACGTTACATAGACTCACAGGGGTAGATATTTCGAAAATTTGCAGTCATAAGATATCCCAAAACTAATTTTGGACTCTGCATGCTGACAGGTAATTACATTCAATGATTGAATATGCCTAAATTGACTTCTAAGACCTTTGTCAAAATATTCAGTGATAATTTGAATATTTTGTGCAGATTTTCAATTCATTTCCATCTGAAATAGCAACAATGCAAATTTCACTTTTTCAGATATTTTTGGGAAAGTGATGACAATTTGGACATTCGGCTGATTTTTTAAAACATATATTCAACCATAATTAACAAATTTTACCTCAAAAATTTAAATTTCAAAATTTCAGGTCATGTCCTTGAATTCACGGAATTGCCCATAAAGGGAACTGCCACACTGTTTTCATGATGTTAATACTTGCAGGTTTCTTTGCCAAAATACAAATCAAAACTTGGCCTCAAAGAAAAGTCTGACAGAAAATCCACTAAGCCAGCCATATCCAACATGGTTGTCCAGTAACAGTAATGGAAAACATTGGGGTTCATCAATACATAAATATCACTTGACAACACAAAATCAACATTATTCAAATTCACAATATGGGATTATCATTAAATCTTTATTTGAAAGGAAATGCCAGTACATGTTTTTCTTTTCACTGCAGTTGCTCCAAGATAAAAATTCACTGATTACCACAACACATGTAACTTGTAGTTCTTGGAGAAGCTCCAGCATAAATAGAGGTACATGTATGCTTTGTTCTTACAAAAGTCGGATATTGTTTGTTGTCATGGTATTACTCACATGACACTACATTGTAGGCTGCAAACAGGATGGTTAAAATTCTATGCAGTGTATTAAAAAAAGACAAGCTCAGAACATGGACTTCCCAAATGGCACTGTTCAAACCAACAAATTTGTTAAGTGCCCTTTTACTATGAAATACGCATCAACAATGATGACTGTAATTAAATACTCATGTGGGCTTCACTTCATCTGAAACATATTGCAGTCTGGCATTCCTCCTACATTACTTCACCAAAAGGACAATGAAAATTTTGGCACGCTTCCAGGAAATGTTCAAGAATACATAGCCTTGATCATTCTATGTGTATAAACTCATAGAAGTGTAGTAAGCTCTTGTTTTCCCATTAAAGGAAAACATCAAGATTAGAATTCCACAATTTAGGACACAATGATAACTAGAAATAAGTTAAATGATTATGGTTTTCGCTGTGTACATTTCATCTTCATATGTTCCCTCTCTGCTTTACAATTAACATCTGAAAGTGTGGTGACTTTCAAAATTGTTGTGTAACTTTCTATGGGTTGAATTTCTTTCTTTCTTTAATTTACTACTAGTAAATGGATGCTTGTTTCTCCTCAAGTAAACAAATTCAAGACAAATAATCTACCCTGAATATACACTCTGGTCACAACTACACTCTAGTCTTGTACTTGTCAATATGGGTATATGTTTCTAATTTAGCTTCTGAAGCATGTTTGGCTTCTCCTCATTATGCCACTACCATTTCACAAGCAGACTGAATGTATGTCAAGCTTTACATGCCACTCCCTGATATGTAGCTGGATAAGACCGCAATTTAGCCTCATGGTGAAGATGAAAGTGACCTTTTTTTCCTGAACAAGGTTGCAGGATGTGCATCACAACACTTTCTTCCACATTTTAGTTGGTTGATTATCTGTTTTCCACTTCATGATGAAAGCATTGAAGGTTAATGATGTTATGAAAGAAGAAGGAGAAGGAGGAGGAGGAGAAGAAGAAGGAGAAGAAGAAGAATAAGAAAAAAAGAATGAAGAAGAAGAAAAAAGAAGAAGAAGATAGAAGAGAAGAGAAGAAGAAGAAGAAGAGAAGAAGGAAGAATAAGAAAAAGAAGAAGAAGAAGTAGAGAAGAAAGAAGTGACTTTTTGACTTTTCACAGTAAAACATTATCAAAATCCATTTTTTGCAATAATACATACTTCAAAGCAAATTGATACAAAATATATTAACAAATTTAACAATCATGAAATACAACACAAAGTGTTGCATAAACACATAAAATTACATTGGAAATATTATTAGAAAAAATTAAAGCCACATTTAGGCAATGCTCACAGAACAAGAACAAGAACAAGAACAAGAAAGAAGTACTAATGGTAGCAGTGGTGGTAGAAGAAAAAGTAGTTGTGTAAGTAGTAGTAATAGTAGTAGTAGTAGTAATAGTAGAAGTAGTAGTAGTAATAGTAATAGTAGTAGTAGTAGTAATAGTAATAGTAATAGTAATAGCAGTAGAAGTAGTAGTAGTAGTAGTAGTAGTAGTAGTAGTAGAAGTAGAAGTAGTGGTGGTGGTAGTAGAAGTAGGAGTAGTAGTAGTAGTAGGAGTAGTAGAAGTGGTAGTGGCAGTTTTCGTAGTAGCAGCAGTAGTAGTAGTTATAGTAGTACATGTACAATGTAGCAGCAGTAGTGGTAGGTAGTACTGGTGGTGGTGATAATAGTAGCTGTAGTAGTAGTAGTAGTAGTAGTAGTAGTAGTAGTAGTAGTAGTAGTAGTAGTAGTAGTAGTAGCAGTAGTAGGAGTAGTAATATTAATAGTAATAGAAGTAGCAGTAGTAGTTCCAGCACAAGTACATGTAGTAATGGTTCTGACTATTATCATATCGTCATTCATCACTATCATCATTGATTTGCAATATTTATCTCAAGACTGACAAATGGAGCAATTTCGTAAATGGTACACTTTACTGAAGTTACCATCTGAACATTATCAAACTGCTGTTCAGATTGGCAAGAATTCTATGCCTTCATGTAAAAGACATTCCCAATTTTTTCAAATCACTAACAATCCCTTTAACAATGTTACCCATACTGGGCATGTCTTGGCACACGGACAATCTCAACCATGACTAGACAAAGTCAATATAATGCCAAGAACACACAAGCAATATAAATGTGTGTACTGGTACGGAGTCTCTGTAGTTTGACTCCACACTCGAAGGGAAACTTCCTGAGCACCAGTATTTTGCTTCGGACCTGATTTCAGTCAACATTTGTTCATGCCATTAACCCTCTAATTGAGAATGATGTGAATGTTACCCAGATACAATGTCCCCTTTGAGTGCCGATGCCTCCCGCCATTATATCTGACTTCGGAAAAACAACATGTCCGTCGTCGCCAAAGCGCCTTTTAGCAGATGTCAGCGGCACTACCCTATTATCAAAACAGGCCGCATCACTAAATTAACAGTTTACGCTGAGATTTCCCCCACCCCTCCTTTCCCCTCAATTTCGGAGGCAACAGAGGTTATTTGGAGGGTGTAGATCACTCACCCTCCAAGCTATGACACGTCTACAACTCATTTCCAAGGTGTCAATGGCTCCCAAATTACTTCCTACTAAATAGCATGTGTTAAGAGTTCACAAATGACATTGCTAAAAACAGCACTACTAAGAGCTGAAGTTCGGGGCACAAGTTCAAGGTCATGTGCAATCTTAAGCCGCCCAGCAGGTTAGAGGCCTACTCCAAGCCCCTCAAAAAAATATTGAAAAAACAAATGGATTCTGCAGAGACCTTGAGGCAAGATTTAATCACACCATATAAGACATAGATTAGGGAAAGCTAAGAGTAGAAATTTCCATTCATGCATAGGCAGATACAATTTTCCTCAGACAATCATTCTGAAGAACCTATGAATTTGCCATATTCACGGTAGCAACATGGACCTAACCTTTGGTGTTGTTGTTGTTGCATTTATTTGTTTGTCTGTGTGTCTCTTGTTTTTGTACAGTGTTGTTGGGATTTGATATTGGTTTTATTGGTTTTATTGATTTTATTGGTTTTATTTTGTCTTGTACTACTACAACACATGTAAAATAAGGAAATCCGATGAAAACCTACAGCCTAAACCTGCTTGAAAGGTATCTTTATATAAAGTTTATACACCTATCAATTGTAAGACGCACCCCTCGACCCCCGGGAATGGTGCGTCACTTGTCAAACGGGAGTCGGATTTTCATATACCATGATGCACCTGTGTGTTTCGACTATGAGGGACCATTTTCTTACAATGACTGTGCCTAGGCCTATTTAAACGTATACAAACTGACGCACCCCATTCACATGCTGTGACGGACTAAATGTTTCCATGACGGTACCCTGCGTCATTATTTGTTGGTAAATGACCCACCCATGACGCACCATTCCCGGGGGTCGAGGGGTGCGTCTTACAATTTATAGGTGTATTATAACCCTGCATTCATAAGAAATTTTCCACAAGAAGAAAGAGCCTTTGTGAAAGAAATAATTTCTAGCACTATAACCTATGTTGGTGTGCAGATCTCTTTTCTACATGATGATGCATGTTATTTGGGTACCCGGGGTACCAGTAGAAATCCGCCATTTTGTTGAATTATTTAATTATTTTTCAGGCATGTACCGCTGGGTTACAAAATTATTAAAAGTTATGTAATAAGGGAAAATAACACATTTAGCTCTTCATTTTTACCCCATTTTCGTAAGTTTATGGCCTTTTGTTGCTGGGCACTTGCAAGCTCTGCATCATTACTTATACACTGATTCACGCGATCATAAACTGACAGAAAATTAAATTTTTACACCAGAGGGCGCTGCAAACGCGGTACCTATATCTCCGGGGTCGACGTACCTTTCTCCCGGGGTATGGCGTGGTGCATCATATGCCTGCGGAGTATTGCCTTGTACAGATGGCACAAGTCCAAAGACTACTTCAATCCCTCATCAACCAATTACCCACCCATTTTTCTAGTCAATTACCAGCATAAATTAACTGTATTTCCATGTATTTGTTTACCTAATCCACATTTGTTTGCCTCCGTCTCAGCGACAGCCTTCAACACATCATTGTATTCCACTGCATCTCCGTCAATGTCCCAGTTCTTCAGACCTGTACAGTTGGAGAAATAAAATCAGAACAGAAAATGTTTCAACGTTTGATAATTCAAAACACAATTTTTTCATGAATATCTTTCACTCATATGTGACCCGTCACCATGGATCCCTGATAAAGACGCACACCCCAAACTTAGGAAAGTGTAAAATATTGCAACTGAGATGGAAGATATGGAAGTCAAATGTCTTCAGAAATCAAACGTTGTATAACAGTCACTCTTTTCAAAAGTTTAAATATTCATATTTTGCCACCAAAGTAATTTCTTTTTTTCTATTTTCATCTTGTAAAAGATCTGCAACTTTATCAGGTGACAGGACACTTATATGATTAGTTTTGGGGATTTTTTTTATTTGAAAGTTTTATGCCCAAAGGTCATATCCCACCAATAACAGATTCTGAATGTCTTTCAGTTTTTTCTGATTAATGAATGAAAAATCTTGGGGGGGGGGGGACCCCCGAGATTTTTCGACTATATTTTACATTATAGCATCCAAAGGGGTTAATAAGGTGCTAAGGTTATCCGAGTTATACCTCATCTGAAAGAGCAAAGTCTGCTCTTTCTTTAATTTTTCATTAATTAATTTTAAAAAAAAAACCCGAAAGACATTCAGAATCTGTTATTGGTGGGATATGACCTTTGGGCATAAAGCTTTCAAATAAAAAAAAATCCCCAAAACTAAACTTGGGCTTTAACTACATATTAGGTCTACATTACTGTGGGGTTCGTTTGTATTTCTGTTTTATGTTGTTTAAGTTATTCCCTTGTTCTTCTGACCCATTGAAGACTACGAACAAGATATCTCAGGCTGGGACCTATGGAGAATGCGTGTTCAAAATCAAACCATCTCCAACCGGTCACTTATCTTGTTTACATGGGATTCTCCTTGGCTCAAAAAGTAATGGTCTTGTCATGATTTTTGCCTTGATCATACATGTACTTATCCCTGGATATTACTAGAAAGAGTTGTTTTCCCACTTCACAGACACAATGTATAAAATGTTGTCACATCTCAAGGGCGTGCTTCCTGTTACTATTCAAGGAGAAAATGAAGTTGTTACTTCCTCCTTTCAGGTCTATACGGGTATATTTCCGGATCTTGTTATTAATGGAATAGATTATGAGTATACTACATGTACAGTGTATGTGATGAATAGTGCCAATGGAATGAATTCAAAATTATACAAAGTGATACTCAAATAATGATCAGCAATTCAGTGAATAGATATGCTTACAATCATTGAACTATAACAAGATATAAAAAGTGCTTGTTTTCACAGAAACACTCTATCATTTAGCAAATTATAGGAAGCTGTAAAATCTATATGAAAATATAATGTAGATGATATATAATTGAAATGCACTTGACTATTATTTAGTTTTATATGATTCACAACACAGTTTATATCGGACCAAAACAGATAATTGATTAAACATGACTGCCGATATAAATTAAAAGTTAAGTTGATAACAATCTGTTTCAGTATCTCGTGTTGACATACACACAGGTGTCTTATCCAAGTTTCAATAATTGCGGAGTTGTATCTTCCATCATATTTTACTTGTTGAGTTTTATTTGTGTGTTGTAGTTCTTGCTCACGTACAACTTGATTAGTATTGTTGACATTTTCATGTTCGCTGACGTTACAGTGTATATTGACATCGGTAAAGACTAAAGAGACATATACATGTATCTGAAAAAACTTTAAAAGTTATAACAACAACAATACAGGAACTTCCCATTATTCTATTCTAAATCTATAATTTTGTGCAGTACGGAACAATGTTGAAAATATCACTTTTTCCTTTTTCTCTATTAATGATCTTTAACTTCCTGTCTGTATGGTCGATGTTATAAGTTGTGTGTTGTAAGTGAGCTATGTCTGAAGCACAAAGAGGATGTTTGAAAGGTTCCAAAATACCAAACAAAGTACGTCAGATAAAAACTTTGGCTAAATTCTCAAATAGGTACAGTTTTAAACTCCTATCATTTAGTAAAATACCACTTTTTCCTTTTTCTCTATTAATGATCTTCAACTTCCTGTCTGTGTGGTCCATGTTATAAGTTGTGTGTTGTCAGTGAGCTATGTCTGAAGCACAAAGAGGATGTTTGAAAGGTTCCAAAATACCAAACAAAGTACGTCAGATAAAAACTTTGGCTAAGTTCTCAAATAGGTACAGTTTTAAACTCCTATCATTTAGTATCAATAGAAAGAGAGTAAGAGACTGTCCCACATTATCAATAGACCCTCTGTCATTAGTACAATCTAATTAACACAATGCTTATGAAAGTGTGCATCCCCAGACAAGAAAGTAGGGGCCTAAATATATGACAAGTCCTGTGTTGAGACAATGAATAGGTTTATTGGAAGTATTGTATACATGTAGCTATGTTGTGCATAAATGTACATGTATGTCTGTTTAATTATGCTAATTAGGAGAAGGAAATTATCAAGGGCTGAAATGGGCAAGTCCAAGATAACGTAACCTCAGATGTCAAAATTTCATCTTGATCTAATAAAGAAATATTTAATACCATTGTGAATCTCAAAAGTTAAAGTTTTTAATTCTGTAGAATTCAATGTCATATTATGCAAATTTATGCAAATTCCAAGGGGTTGATTTGCAAAAATGTAAAACTCTGCGTTACGTATGGGACAATTGAAAAAAATCCTATTAAATCATGGAGAGACATCTAATATTTAATTAATATATGGACATGAATCCTTTATCATCTTGTTTAATTGTGCATAGAAAGTTGGGCATTAATCAATTAATTATGCAAATTAGGTGCCGTCCAAGCATGAGATGTCCCATACGTAACAAATTTAGGACAATTTTTAAAGTTTTTTCGTAGAATTGAAGACTTATTGCAATGAAACTTTGGGATGTTCTAATTTATTCATTTTGAAAGTAAAATGCCCTATTAAGCTTTGAAAATTTAATTAGACCTTTATTTTATAAGACAATGAAAAAATGTTACGTATGGGACATTGTGTTACGTATGGGACATTTTAACACAAAGTGAATGGAGAAACCAAAAACTTCATAAAATGATTCTATCTCAAATTTTATTAGATTTAGTGGTTTGTTTGGATATGGGTCATGAAGATACAATAAGGATCATTAATTCTAGCTTAAATTTTGCTCTTTAACACTGCCCTCTACGAGAATCAGCAACCATACACGAAATGCTACATGTGGGACTACAGTGTGGGACTACTGAATAAGTGTTATGTCAAATTTTTGTCCCCTCTTTGCACAAATTTATGGAAAATTGAATTTTTGTGATATTTATAGATGATGTTTATCTGTACTACCATCTCATCCATATAAGAAACCTCAAAAACCACTTTGGATCAAAACAGAGAGGTTTGAATGACAACTTTTCCCTGAAAGTATACCATCCATAGCTGTGAAACGGGCTATACGACCCCATATTGGTGAAGATACTCAATTTTCTTACCTGATAACCTTAGAGTATACTTGGACAAGTGGTTGTTAGTGTAAGTTTTTCATTTAATTCCATAAACCATAAAAATTTGCCCAAAGAACCTTAAATATTTATATCTCTACATTAAATCAATGGGAGACAAAATGTCCCATACGTAACTGTCCCATACGTAACGTGTCTTTCGGACATTGAGTAGTGCCTATATGAAAAGTACTTTTATTTATGAAATGAAACTTTGCCCAAATAATCTTGAATATTGCACCTTTTACCACACTGGATTTCAAGTTGCTGACTGAAATACTTTCAGAGAGTTTTCAACTCAATTTTTTTTTTGAAAAAACATCATTTTTTGTGGTCCCATACGTAACACGACACATTTTCTTGTGTAAGATATTATTGCCAAGGTCAAATGTCACCATCCTTCATATGATTATTTTTCCCCTAGATACCATGCATATAAATGATAAACTAAAAGAATTCAAACAACTTAACATTATATTTTAGATGGTTAAAATCTCTGAATGTCCCATACGTAACGCGCGCGTTATCTTGGACTTGCCCAAATACATGAACATGACCAAAAAGCATTGCGAGCACAGGAGAATAAAGGTAACCTTGACTTGTCCTTGAGTAATGGTTGATAAGGGAAAATCTTTTATCTAGACTTCCCAATTTCCTTGGTTTCCATGTGAAATCTTATAATCTACCTGTAATTGTATTTGGACACAGTTCACCCCAAATTTATGAAATGTACCAACTTTTAGTAGGATTGGCAATTAAAACAATGTGGAAATTCTACAATTGCCAGTGGAGTCACAATATGTTTCACATTTCTGTGTACATACTTTGCAGTATGATTGATAATGTGTGTAAAGTTGCAGACATTTTGTTTCAAAAGGAGTGTTCTGCTGTTTCAAACTAACTCATCTGTACCATAGTGACACTTTCAGAAACAACATATTAATTGATGATTTTTTAGCAGTTTTTTTTTTCTAGGGGGGGGGGGAGTCAAAATCATGTTATTCTGCAACTAATTCATCATTATGTTTCACCAAGCTAGCTGTGCTGAGCAAGAATACATCTGATCTGAGTCACTTGTTTTACCTGTCCACGGGTGTCCACTTCGAACTTCCTACATTCACTACTAAATCACTTACTATGTGTAAGATAAGTACTTTCACTTTCTGTCAGCACACTGCCGATCTTCTCACCATCATGTCACTTAGGTCGGGTCAGGTCCCCTATCGTCTTGTCTCATTCTACGACAACGAGTTACCCATAAACCCTTGCACAGTCATTGTTGATGTATGTCATGTATGTAGACCAGTCTTGAAACCAAATTCCTTGTCCCTTCAAATTCAAGTACGGTTTCAATGGGTAACGGGCTCTTCTTTTTCTCTCTCTCTCTCTCTGTTTGGGCGGTTTTATTTCCGCATGCAGCACAGCCTGGGTACCAGGGAAGGAATAATATCAGGCTTGTTCGTCAAGAAGTAGTCTTAGTTCATAGACCATTTCTTTTGTGTACCTATTCCCAATTCCAATCCCAATCCTCCAAATCAGAATGAAGCGAACTTCAAGTGCGTTCTTGGCTTGAACAGCTAGGACAGAAGTTTCCAAAGTTTCCAAACTCGGAGCTAGTCTAAGTTTCTAAAATGATTCAATGGAAAATGAGGGTAAAAAAGAGAACAGTCTAAAACTTAGACTAGTCAACAACTGATGATAAAAGAGTTTCCAAAATAAAGTCCTACAGAAATGAGACTCGGCTGGTAATAGAATCGTCTCACTCTCATACTGGCATTTTATTTCACCTTAGACAGTAGACATGTAGGTTTACCATTACATAGATGTCTCATACTTGTGTACTGGGACAAATCAATTATCTACATGCAAATGAGGCCATCGTCAACAAATATTTACTGAATAGTCCCAGCAAGTAATTTGAGCACAGACATAATTTACATCTGCTATCACCTACTACATTAGCATTGCACCCACTCCAGACACTGTGTTTTCACTTTCATTGAAACTTTACCACAATGTAATTAGGAGGCACTTAACCCATTGGAGACTAAGTACGGGTTAACTCATGTTGAGGTCTATGGAAAATATGTGTTATAGTGAAATCAAATCGTCTCCAACGGGTTAACTGAGTAGGAAGAGCTTTACAGACTCTGAAAACTTCTGTACTGATCCACTAATGAAATTTTTTTCCATTGATGTTGACTGTCATGTAAGTGTATAATAAACTACATGTACGCATTGACTGAAGATACATACTGTAATAAGGATGGTGCTGAAATCCAGACTTCAAAAAAAAACACGTTCCATTAGGTTTCAACACCAAGACTGAGACCAGGACCGAGAAAAAGTGGTCTTGGGTTTGGTTTTGAATACAAAGCTGGTTAGTGTGCCTCACTCCAGAATTAAAAAATGTGCATATATATATATATATATTTTCCTTTTTTCAGAAATGATATTTCAATAAATAAAAAGAATAAACAATAATTTCTGCTCAATTTCAACACAATCCAACACACATTCATACTTGTTCTCAACATTCAACAAAGCCACTACATAAAATCCAAGTTGTCTTTCCTGGACCAATCCAAAACAACACTTGAACTCTCATGAAAATGTGGAGAAATGCCCAAGGAATGTTTACTGAAGAGAGTAACTCAATATATCATCAGGAATTTATCATGTGATGCGAGTACTTTTGAATGTGTCTGCCTCAACAAAGATTTCGTCTTATGTTACAAGCGAGTCTGGGCCGGGGTAGAAGCAAATGTAGATGTACAAGCCTGGGACCTTTATGGAGGCTTCAATGTAGTTTTGGTTTCTAAATTCTTACAATGTTGGATTAAACAGGATATTTCCTCAATGAAAATTGTATATTGCATAATTGAAGAAAAGAAAAAAAAAGAAAGCAAATTGTGTAATTAACTCCTAGTGTGTGAAAGTCGCAAATATACATTCACCACACAATACAGAGCTGTAATATCCACTTTTGTCTGTCAATAAAGAACTCCCATAAAATATTTTACAATGGTGATTTTCCCACGAAAACACAAAAACAGTCTCCACCCAAAACAAGTATTATTTATGCTGATATTCTTGATCTCAGGGACTACCATGTGATATACAGAACTTGCTCTGAGGACAAAAATACTATCGTAACGTCAACAGTAATTTGTGTTCATGAGAAATAATGCCCACTCTATGGCGCCCCTGAAACACACATGGATTATGCGTTGTCCAGCCCACTGATCCCTGGCTTGGGCACATTAATGTTAATAATGTATGATTCATCGATTATGTCTCCAATGCTTGCTTGCTCAACATCATCTCACAACACAGCAGCATGCCCTACAGCTGTATTATGCAGTAGCAGACACATACATGTATGAATTGTACCCAGCTTTATGCAGGCATTTTGTTTAGATATCAAAACAACATACATGTACATGTATGCGATAACCAGTGATTTACAGTATATATTGAAAGCAGGCATAATGTGTTTAGATATCAAAACAACATACATGTAGGCCTATATGTATGCACTACCAGTGATTTATATATTGAAAGCAGGCATGTGTTTAGATATCAAAACAACATACCAGTACATGTATGCACTACCAGTGATTTATATATTGTGGTATTTTAGATTATGTATATCCTTCAGTGTGCTCAAGCAAGTACACAAACAAACAAAAACACCTTTTTACGGTGGCAAGATATATGAATTTGGGAAAATGAAGGAAAATCAATTTCATTGAAAGTAATATTTTCAAGTTGTCAGTATTTTACTGAAGAAACTGAACAAAAAATAAGAAAAATGAAATGGAAAAATAGGTGGATAAAAAATAAATCTTGAGATTTGCAATTCAAGCAAAGTCTGATTCGTTATCTATGCAATGCCAATTTTTTTAATACCCAATTGTGTTCCAATTTGTTTCTTGACTGATTTCTGAGCATATTGCATTGAAAGAGCATATATAATCAGTACACCTTTTTACATAATTACTTCACATTTTTTTTTATTAAACATCTAATTTTACACAATAAGACGACACCCCCATCCGACCCAACCCCTCATCCCATACCCCTCATCCCACCACCCCCCCCTCCCAATCACACACACACAAATGAAAATCTTTTGTGTGATCTTGTCTGAAAATCACTCATTCATGGAAAGGCACACAGTGGCACACACATGGGACTCTAATGTTAGTTGCGGATGTGATCACTTATTTTATGAACTTGATGCACGTGAAGCGTCATTACCTTCGGTTCAATGTTAAAATTAAAATTTAATTAGTGTCATAAAAAGATCCCAGTCTCCTCTCTTCTTCATGCCCGCTCATGTAATTTTTTGAGCCGTGGATATTAATGTATAATGTGCATGGTATCTCATACCATGTCTAGGTGATGCATGAGATTCAAGTACATATCCATTTACTGGTAACGTTCATATCATTATGACACGCCCAACGATCTCTTAAATGTCCACAGTCAAGGAAATGCAACCGCAGAGAGGATGAAAACGAGACTTAAGTTAAAATACAAGCTTGCACATTTACATATCAAAAAAATGAATGCTTTATTTTTCCACACATTCCGTCATTTGTGGGAAACATTTAGACCTCACTGTTGTCATCTGAAAGGATGCTGTTTCATTCTGCTTTGTGAGCACTTGGAGTACACCATTCTTAATAATAACCCTTTATGTCTGAAAATTAATTTTGATTTCTTGCTGGTAATTTCAGGAATTCAGGTATAAAGATGGCAACTCAACTGAAAATTGGATTTGTAGTGGAATAGATTTATAAGACTGTAGGTTGTTACAATATTTTATCAACAGGTGTCGCTCATTTTAGATCAGAAAGTATGTATTCTTTTTACAGTACAAGTGAAAGATGCCAACCTGTTACTACTCTACAACTGATCCCGAAATCAGGTTCTTTGCCAAAATTTAACAAAGCTAACCCAAGCATTGCCATTCTTCTGTCGATGTAATGAATGGCAAGCCATGACATACTAGTAGGTACCCTAACACTGTCTCAAGGTTAGAGAAGATGATCCACACTCAAATCTATTTTCTTGATACATGTATTCTCTGCTCAATGTATCAATGGGGTCGAAGGTCAAAATCAAACGCCAGTTAGTAAGACCTTTATGGAATCGGCACATCCACCACTAATTTGAAATAAAGACCTAGGTTTTTTTTTTCTCCCCCCAGAACAGAGGTTAGAATCATCAATCCAGCTGATCTCTGAACTATGGGCAGGATGAGTAGGAGAGTAGGAGAGTACTTCTAAATTTAGGATCAATTTTGAATAAAGGTAGATATTACCTTGATTGGAGGTACAGTGTAGTCCTCAACTTGGGGTAAAATTATTCTAGAATCAAGCAAACTATGCAAGGGTCACTCCTGCTGTGAAAATTCTGTGGTCAAATGTTGACTCATTTTAAAAGAACTATTCTCAATATGCCTTGTGACTGGCAAATTTGTTATGTAGCTTTCTTTGGGATTAATTTCTATCAGGCCCTGATTCATGCTTGATTCTCAAGACAAATCCTTCCAGCCAGAAGATACACTTCAGCTGGTGTAGCTTTGGTATATCTTTCACCCAGTTTGGTTCTAGAGGCATTTTTCATTTCTCCCAATCATCATGTCACTGCCCTTTAAGACTGCGCTACACATGAATGATTTTCCAGACAAATTGCATGTTCATGCTGTCTATTTTGTTGGTTTGTTACTATGGTTTGTGCTCTATTTCACTTTCGAATTTTTTACTACTGACACACTGAACAATTCTGACTGTCAGAAACTGTCCTCAAGTTTACCCCACGAGGTGTTCATACATTTCTTTAACAGCCGAGTATAAACTTTCATGTGAAAAATTGTTCTGCAGTATTAACTCTCAGAGGACATTTGATTTTTGTGCTTATTCGTTATTGTTGTTATTGCTGAATGGTGATCAATTATCACATGAAAATGTTAATTAGCAGAATCAAGTTTAAAATAAAATCATTGGAAAAAGCCAAAAAATCAATTCATTTATTGGCAAAGTGTCACACCATTTTATTAATTTTACATTCCATTAATTAAAACATGCCAGTTGAAAAACAGTTTCACCATTACCCAATATGCCATCTTACCAGCTCTGAGTTTATGTGCACCATAACTTTGGGTACTGATTAAAGGTTAGTGACATGATTGGGAACACTTGAAAATGCCTCAAGAACCAAATGAGTTGAAATATATATCAACTATACACTAGCTGGAGTGGATCTCCCACCTGAGAGGATTTGTATCTAGTTTGTCTAGGAGAATCAAGCATGAACATAGGAGTATTTTAATTTTATCGGGGCACAATAAAAATAGGACCCATAGAGAGCCACAAGCAGGTTTCCCTGCTACGAGGGATATTGGCATTATTTATTTCAGAATGAGTCAATGTTTGACAAGATTTTCACAGGAGAATCCTTGCATAGTTTACTTGATTCTAGAGTAGTTTCAGCCCAAGTTGAGGACTACCCCCAATCATGTCATTTACCTTTAAAGGGCAATGAAATGATTTGGAGCAGTTGAAAATGTCTCGAGAACCAAATGAGTTGAAACATGTAGTAATGTACATGTAGATCTATATACATCTACCTGCACAGTGCAGAGTGTATACTAGGCTGGAGGGATTTGTCTTACAGTGTAGATCAGTTTACTACAGAGAAACATGCATGAATATTCCAGTCCTACATTGAAGTATGATCCTGATAGAAAGTGAACCCATATCAAGCTGTATAACAAATTTACATGTTAAAGTGAATCAGGGCAGGAAATAAAGTTTTATTTTCTGGGGCTACTTTCAAGCCTGAATCGGTGATGCCAGTATACTATCCATTGAATCCTATGAGGATAATTGAGGGCCGTTTAGTGATTTTAGGGGGTTATTTTAGTTAATTTTGGGGGCTAAATCGCCCGTCGCCCCTGTGTATTTCCTACACTGAAGTGAATATAGATGGTAGTTCATTTTTTTTAGTAAATAATTGACAACAAAACATTTTTTTTAATTGTATGTTTTTTTAATCAAAGATGATCAAATATTTACAAGTAATCAACGGGGTTTGGAAAAAACGAAGAACTCTGATTCTAGCAGGGTAGGAAATACACTGGGGCGCTGGGCGATTTAGCCCTCAAAATTACTGAATAGCCCTCAATTTTCCTCATAGGGTTCAATGTATAACATACTAAAATCACTAAACTGGGCTTGAAAGTAGCCCCAGAAAATAAAATTTTACTTCCTGCCTTGTAAAATAATTTAAGTCCTAATTGAGGACTCCTTTCAATTATATTTCTCGTTTAAATAATGCCTCCAGGCTCCAGCACCCTTCACCGCAGAAGCAGAAAAACAAGTGAACATTAACACTAGCACTAACCATCGCCAAGAAACTTGACCAGACTTTGCACGTGATATTCTAATCTAGAGCAGTACTGAAAAGGTTAAAAAAGAAATACAAGAAAACAGTGGGCATCTAACAGATCACATGCAGCAGGAATGTACAGCATGCAATCAGAACAAATTAAAGAAACCACAAAACGTGATTACCAGCGCGTCCAATCGGACAATGTGAAATTCGCTGCAGTACTCCTACATTCCAATCAATAATTATTGAACTGTATGTCTGTGACAAGGCCAGATGCACTCGTACTTCGTACATACCACAGATTGTTAATTACGACGTTGGACAGCTTTGTCTATCAAAGCTCGTTACTCTCATTTTCCTCACAGACCTAGACTAATGAAGACTGCTCTCTGGCTTCCGGGGTTCAGAGATGATGAGACTCATTCCAGCTAGGCTATGGTCTTCTGGTCTATGACCTACTTTGCAATTTGAAATTATAATGAGAACTAAAGTGTACATTTTTGTGCATGTATATTTCAGTGAGTGGTCAACCATGCTACCTACAGCTTGTACAACACAATATCACCAAGAATCTACTAGAAGTTAATAGATGAAGTATTTATTTCAAGTTTCAACTATCATTAATAGTGTTATGACAAAACTTTTTTTTTAAGATGTTGCTTTAAAGTCCCACTGTCGAGGTCAATTCAATTCAATTCAAGACAAATTGTTCCAGCCTGAATGAACTTTAGCCAGTGTATCTATATTGGTATAAGTTTCAACTCATTTGATTCTTGAGGCATTTTCTTTTTTACAATCATGTTACTGGCCTTTAACTCTTAACATGCCAGGGGATTTAAATCTCTATGGACTTTATTTGTATTATTTGGTGCAGATCTGGAACTTCGGCAGTCAAGAGTTAAAGGCACTGTATAACAATGTTTCCAGTTTAAAAAATCTGAGCTACATGATTCACCATGCTACTAGTGTCTTTGATACAGTCTAAAAATGAAGCCCTGAAAAAATTGCAGTGTAAAACAATCATTAAGTGCTTTTATAAAGTGAAAATCATTGAGAGACCATTTTAGCTTTTCTCCATAGACTGCTGTGTTGCAGAATTTCCTATCGCCCGATATACATGTAAAATTAATGTACCAATTTGTATCTGCACATATTGTACTAGTGACAGCATAACTGTCCAAACTTTTGTGTTCTAGGGTGTTTATTTGTCCATTCAAACACTGTCAGATATGTCAGATAGCAAAGTTCAACAATTTTTTAAACAGGTCTTCCACAGTATTATATAGTGTCTTTAAAGGCAAGGTTCACCCTGACATTAAGTTGGTTTTAATGAAAGCAGAACAATGAGAGAAATATATTAGTGAAAGTTTGGCGAAAATCCACCAAGGAATAACAGAGTTATGAAGTTTCAAAGTTTTAAATTTGTGACGTCACATGCGAGCAGCTCCCCATATGTCATGTGATATAAATTCCATAAAAGTGCCGTTTTCTCAGAAATTTGAAAATGATTTTACCTCTGCATTCAATATATCATCAGAAACGTTATTTCATACATGCAACTATGAAAAAACCGATCATTATCATGAACTATTAAAAATTGAAATTTATGGAATTTATATTATGCGACATATGGGGAGCTGCTCGCAATGTGACGTCACAAATTTAAAAACTTTGAAACTTCATAATCTGTTATTCTTGGTGGATTTTCGCCAAACTTCATTATGTTTCTCTCATTGTTCTGCTTTCATTAAAACCAACTGATGTCAGGGTGAACCTTGCCTTTAAACACTGATAAACTCTAATGATCACTCTAGTACAGGTGAGTTCCCACAATCCAGTTGACTATAGAGTACTTTAAAAATATGTTCATTTGCATTTTCAGTTTGTTCCACCAATACATCACTGCTGCCAATTAACTGAGGTTCTTCTAATTGCAATTCTTCTAAGTACAATTTCACCCCATATAATGTACTGTTCAGTTCTTGATGTGCATGATGCTGCTACAATATCAACTGATTACTGCACGTGGCATGCCAGGAACCAATCTATCAATCCATCAATTCAATATGGAATATAGATGGGGGTGAGTTGGACATGCCACCAATAAACATGTTCCATTGAATACGCTCATACATGTACATGTATATGTTTTGCGGTTCAGTTAATAAACATAATTTAAGTGAACCATTAAATTGGTGTACTCAAGTTATTGGTATATTATTTTATCCCAGACAATTATAATAATTTCTTTACTTATTAACCCCTAAATGGTTACAAATATAGCAGTAATAATTGTGTAGTGTATGTGGGATGATTACCATATCAGTACTCGTTCTTATGCATTTACTCATTTATTCATTTATATACACCCTGTGTATTCATGCATGTAGGCCTATAGTCTACATGTTGTTTGTACAGTATGCATTACAATTGTATTTATTTATTCATTCAGTTATTCATTCATTCATTTATCAATTCACTTAGGCCCTATTCATTTTCATAAATTTACTTATCTATTTCTTTAATTTCTATTCTTTGATTTCTATTATTTATTCATTTTATTTGTTTATGTATGTTTCACTGTATGTAATTTGGTCACAAATTGTACTTTTTTAATGTTGTTATTTTGAAAGTGGAAATAAATTAATTTTATTTATTTATTTATTTATTTATTTATTTATTTATTTATTTATGTATTTATTTATGTATTTATTTATTTATTTATTTATTTATTTATTTATTTATATGTACAGCAAGAAAGCAATGAGGTACCAATGTTCCATTTCTGGCATAGTTGTATCATTCCTCAACTTCTACATGTAGGTGTACATTTATAAAATATGTACCAGTCAAATCTGTTCTACTATAGAGACAAGTACAATATGTTTACAATAAAACAAGAAATGTCCTTGTAATTCAGCATTCAGGAGTGCCCACTATACATGTATAATGCTACATGTTACATGTACATGTTACTTGTCAGCCAATCCTGATGAGATGAGGCAAACATGAAGGGATTTCACCCCAGGGCTGCTGGGGAGGCAGACGGCTGAGTCACTGGTGATGACACCAGTCTGCTACTGGCAGCTGTATACTGGAGGGGTCAACAGAAATTATGTACATGATGTGCAAAGGAAGCTAGCTACATTTAGGACTCGGCATACTACTTGTAAATACGTGAGCATGGTTTGTGTCATGACACTGATTGCCTAGGTGTTGAAGTATCAAGTCAACAGATAATGTATGTCATACGTAGGCGTACACTGTATGAAAGAGGTAGGCCTACATGTCTACAACATTAAAAACTACCACCATCTGTAAAATGACTCGGGAGGTACAAGTACGCTGCATAAATGAGTAAATAAATTTAACAAAAATAAATATATTTCACGATACATAAATAATTAAATACTGTAAATAAATGAAATAAAAATATATAAAATAAATAAATGAACAAATATATATATATACATGTATATATAAAATCAATAAATGAACATATAAAAAAAATAAATAAATAAAATAAGTAAATAAATAAATAAATATATAAAAATGAAAAGTATTCATGGGACTACAGTACATGTATTATAAGTATACTACACAAAATGATGCAAACTGCACAGAGCTGACCTGCCCCAGAAAAAGAACAAGGAATATTACTCATATTCACAAAATACCCTAAGGTATTGATCATATGCCATGCAAAAACAAATGAAATCTAGGACCACCATGTAAAATAGTTGTACAGTAATGTCTTGTCAAGGGGGGGGGGGGGTGAGAGGGGTGAGATTTCAATACAATGTACTGCAAATCTATGTGATCACTGATCACCATTTTGAATGTGAACGATATTATTTTTTACAAGGATCATTCTCATTCCATATGGTCATCACATCAAGATTTGCAGTAGGCCCCCTATGTTGTATTTTCTCCAATATCTGAGTAAAAAAACCATCAAAGCAATTTGAAAACTTCTTTCATATGAAATGGTGGACATAAATGAATGTACTGTACTGATGTGTTAACGTACTTTAAGCAAACCTACTTGTGGTTGATTGCGGGGAAATTCAAGATCTGCAATACATGTAATGGAGAAGAGATGTGTATTATAGGACTGCTTGGATGTCAATAATATTGCAATGCATTCCGATGCCATGTGTAACAGGGCTCATTATGCATGGCATGAGTCTTATTAGAGGAATGAAGCACTGACTCCAAGTTAAGTTATTTAATCGTCACTGGGAATTGCCTTAAAGGAAAAAAGAAGGATTCAAATAAGTCCTTACTTTGAGATGAAACTACTACAGAATCAAGTATACTGTTCAAGGCTTCTGCTGTGTAAATGTCATGGTCAAATGTTACTTTTCACACCATCAGTACACATTGTGACAGGCAAATTTATTCTAGCTGTAGTTTTGTATGGGATCAATTTCTATCAGGGCACCATAACAATTCAATACTGGTAAATGAACACTCAAGACAAATCCTTCCAGCCAAGATTTACATTAATAATGTATGTATTGGTACATGTATATGTCCCAAACTCGTTTGCTTCTTGAGACATTTTGAAGTGTTCCCATTGTCATTAGCCGCAAAGCTAAAATATAGTATTGGTTGATAAAGTACATGTATACTATTGTCACACCAGATATCAGAAAACAATACCAACCCTACTAACATCTAGATGTACAGTGATATTTCCATAATCAGTGAGAAAAAATATATACAGCAAAACTGCACCCCCCCCCAAAAAAAAAAAGAAACAAAATATTATTATTATTATTATTATTATCATTATCATTATCATTATCATTATCATTATTATTATTATTATTAGCAAAAATGGAAGCATTTCAGGGCAAAAATACAATAGAAGATATCCAGGTCTATCTAAAGAAACAATATGGGCAAAATTCATTTTTCACCATTTACCAAAACATCTCTATACCTTTAAGATTGACAGTGCATGAATGGAGGAAATATAAAATGTAATCACCGGTTACTAGTACTGCTACTATCAGACAGAAGCGAATCAGGAGATACATGTATACTCCTTGCAAGCTGCACACTATGTACTGAATTGAAATACTGCATAATGTCGGCTGGGGATTAAGATTCTTGAGGAGTGAATGATGTATCTACTGCGATGGTATAAGAAAATCTCAATGTGTGTACACAGATGAAATGTACAGTCTACAGCATGTAGGTGTATAGACCAATTCAGTTTCAGAACACTGGAGTCCATGTCAGCCGTAAAGAGGGGGGGGGGGGGGCTTCCAAAACAAAAAGAAAAGACAATTCAAAGGGTTATGTAATGGGTCAGGTGCATTGAGATGTCAGTGTTTTTGTTACGCATGCTTGAACTTGAAGGCGCCCCCCCCCCACCAGTTAGCATTAGCATAAAACAACAGCACCCAACCCAACAGGTCTATACTGCCTCCCCCTACATGACAAAAAGGCGTAACTGATTTTTTTTTTTTTGAGTTATATAGTGTAGGGAACTCGGTATAAAATACATTTTGCTCAATACTTCAAAACACCAAATGTCAATTATGCCTTTTTGTCATGGAGGGGGGCAGTATAGTACAGTATATCTCAGTGATAATTGCATCAGATGGATTTAGAAAACATGTTAAGACATGAATAAAAACATGGCGGAATGGAAGAGATGCCACACATTGTATGTGACAATTTGAAAAATTTTGCTAGAAGACAGGTATATGTAATTCAGGAGTTAATTTCCGCTATTTTCATTGTGTTTTCATCACTTTCTATAATAAGCAATTCCACATTATTATGAAATGAAAATGTTTGTGATCAATTGTTTGGTCTAAAAAATTTATGAAAATACAAACCCCAGTATTACGTCTACATAGTCTAGATAATAGTAATAGAGTATGAATGCTACGGTCCAGATTTTTTTCATAATGTGGAAGATTCAATATTGCATTCAACTTTATTATGTTGAATATAAACATACTGTACCAATATCTTTTACTGTACCAATATATCTTTTGCTGCATTACAACATTTCTTCTTACTGAACAGAGTGGAATACAAACTAGATCTTGATATTTTGATTTATATCGAGACATAATAGAAATGCTGAAAAGGTCTATCGTTCACCAATTGTGACCTTAGTGCAGCCTAAATTTAAATACATTTGAAAAACACACAGTGCAAGGCCATGCTAGTGAATGTATGTAATGGAGTAAATGTACTTGGTTTAGGACAGATAGACTTAAATTGCTATGAATGGAATGAAATTGAAAATAGTGACGTAAGCACAGTAATGGACATTTACTGAATGTCATGTGATTCAGAATCAACCAATCTAATGACAAAATTTTGCCAGCTGGAAAATGATGGAAATAACATAGCCTACATATTGATGTGGGTACACACAGAATATAGAGTCCCCACTAGTTGAGTTTTCTGTATACAGTACAACTACAAGTACTGATAAAATATGAACATGAAGACACAATGAAGACCTGGGAGCAAAGAAAGTAGGGCCTATTTTAGTTTAAACAGAGAACTCTCAAACTCTCAAACTAAAAATGCAGATACTGTAAGTTCAAAAGACATTTCCTATGATTGCACATAAGTAAATCAAACACCTTTTCTCCTCACTAGCTGAGCTCGCACAAGTTTTTGTGCAGTTTCCTCTATTTCTCTTTGCAAGCCGTCCATGCGTGGAAATTCAACAAAAGAATTTTTGTCATATCTGAACACCTACAGTCCAAATATTGATCAGTGAGTCATTCAGCAAACAATGCTACAAAGGAAAGGAAGTTCTTTTTTGTCAAAAATGTCTTTTCAAATACATCTCCATCAAACATTCCCTGGAAAGAAAACATAGCATTACTGCCAATGAGTCATCCAATAAATCATAGCACAACAGAAACGAGGATGTGAAATATTTAATAAATTAGACCTAATAGGAACAACAGAACGACGACAAAGCATGATAACCAAACCAAACATAGCAAATTTGTACAATGCATCATTGATCATTTATTAATGTGTCTCGTTCATTGAATAAACAGGCAGTTAGTGGACTTCAGATCCATATAGTACAGAGATAAGCATATCAATGTTAGTTGGTTGAAGCATGC
>JZLH01S0626887.1:0-21347 GCA_001188425.1 Eucidaris tribuloides | reverse complement strand
TTCCCTTTCGTTTTTTTTTTTTGTCCGGACGATTGGGGGGGGGCACGTGCCCCCCGTGCCCCCCCCCGTAGTTACGCCACTGACCAACGTACACACAAACAGACACACACAGCCATACACAGACACACATACAAACACATACAAACGCATGACACACACACACACACACACAAACATAGTTTTTTGAGTGGCGATAATTTGTGACGGTGACGACAATTTGTGACGGTAGGTTTTGTTTTCGTGGCACAAATTGTCGCCAGAGAGGACCCCCCCCCCTAAAAAAAAAAAAAAAAAAAAATGAATCAGCAAGGGCGTCACAAATTGTCGCCGTCGACAATTTGTGCCGATTTGTGCAAAACCTGACGGCAAAAATTGTCGCCGCGTCACAAATTGTCGCCGGCGACAATCTGTGACGCTGCAACAATTTGTGCCGTAACACCCGGTCTTGTTACAGGATATATATTTAATTTTGCAATTACTCACCCACATCGGTCTATTACTTGAATTTGGCAAATTTGTATCACTTTAAAACACACTTTTAGAATTGTATTTAATCAACCTTAATTTCGATATATCTATTTATTCTTAATTTAGATCGGACGGTGGTCACATGATCTGGCTTTAAATATGTCCGTCTGCAACATGATGAATCGTGCCATCTTACTAACGCTGCTACTCTTCTCCATCCAAGATGCACATGGAGCACCTCTCTCATCATACCTCGTGACGTCATTTACAAGTCCTGATCCCACCCTTCCATTCAACCACATCGCCATCAACAACATCACAGGAGACGTCTACATAGGAGCTCTGGAAAGCCTTTATCAACTGGACTCTAATTTGACTCTTACACAAACTAACGACACTGGAGCTTGCACCGGGATTAATGCAGATAATATTAACTACAATAGGATCCTGGCTGTAGCTCCACCACCTGTTGATAGACTCATCACTTGTGGTGGATGTGATGGATTCTGTGAGATGAGGAACTTGACTGACATCTCAGGGAACGTGGTCAGGTACGAATATAATTCAAAGTCGCCCAATAAGGTTGTGACAACTGCAAATCTCCCTACTGTTGGTGCTGTTGCATGGGGATCATATTCTGGTAGGAAAAATGCTGCTCTGTATTTATTTACAGGTGTGAGCTATGACAAGGAGATAGTTGACGGTAATGTATACTACCTTTCAAAGAAGCACCAGTTAACAGACCTAGCTACCCAGCGGAAGATTAGAGGGCAACCCGTTCCAGAGTCAAGTAACATATTTGTACAAGTTTTGCGATGGCAGGAGTATTTGTACTACGTTATTCAACGAACAACAGATTCACTCCGCACTACAAAAGTTGGCCGCATATGCCCCAATTCTAATGACGAAACTTTGAACTCGTATACAGAGATAGAAATTCACTGTGGTCACGATGGTCTATACAAAAAGATCCAAGCGGTTCACATTGGTCCTGCAGGATCACAGCTAGCTGCCTCCTTGGGTATCAATCCTGACGATGACATCCTGTATGCTGTGTTTACTAAAGGAGAAACCTCACTTGGGGAGTCTGCTTTGTGTCTGTATACGATGAATGATATTCAGGAGAGATTCCTAGATGCTGTATATGGGTGTAGTATCGGCAACAACAGTGTGGGAACATTTAATGACTATATAAAAGTAACATGCGAAAACCCTTCCGAAATCTGCAATTGCAAACCTGTAAGTATATACTATGATAATGACTTTAGACATGTGCTAATCTCATAGGAAGTGTATATATACCCCGCTGCTGGTAACAGTAAACTATTTTTTTTATTCGATACCCCTATGCCAGTAGCCAATAAGAAGGAGTCTTACATGGGAGTGCTACTCCCACGCACATTACGTATGCGGGTTTAATATTCATGGCGCTTGCGCGCGAGCTCGAGCGTACGTGACGCCAGCTGCCTTACGTTACATGTACATGACATTGATCGCGAGGAAGCGGCTCCGGCCCGCAAATGGCGTAAGATTCAGATCGGTAAGTGTGTTTACTTTTCATCTGTTTCGCCATATTATTATTATTCTATTGTACATTAAATTGACATACTATAACAGCATTCCGAAGCAAATTTGTTGGTGTATAATGGCAAGCAAGAGAGGGGTCAGCCTGACCTTATCAAGCCTACCTGGGGTGGCTAAGTCCCGCGTACTGTGATTTATGTATGCTACAGATACCCCGAAATTTGTCGCTATCCTTGCGGATTAGTCATGGGGTGTCTATTAATGTCTGAATCAAATGACAACTTAAAACATAAAAATCTCCAAAGAATCCAATTACTGCGGGTGATTAGACAAAATCAATCTACACAAAAAAATGACGGCTGGTGACATGAGGAGAAATTATCACAGGTTCCCAGACGAAATGCAGTTACGCAGTGTTTTATTTTACTTGCATTCCCCGCAATTTTGGGACCTCAACGGAAAATTTGAGTTACAGTTAACAACAGCGGGGAACCCTAGTGATAATTTTTTCTTGGGTAACCCGCTTCGGGGTATAGTACGTCGAAAACGTACCATTGCGCGACCCGCTGCGGGGTGAATATCAACAGTCTTGTTGTTATAGTTACGAGTTGCCTGGAAGTATTTTCTGATGTTTAAGCTTCATTCCTATAATCAAAGTCTTACAATTTCCTTTCTATTTTGTATCATCAGACTGCAGATTCTTTGATGGCAGGCGTTCCACCCATCCTACCCATCACGATGAGTCAGGCCCATGTTCCCGCGTTCAGGCAATATGTACATCGGAGACTGCTGGATGCTCACGAGTCTACCAAAACGAAACCTTGAACGCAGTGTTCCGGGAAGAAGAAGAGCCAAAGTCTAGATTAAATGGAAAAATGGTGTTGCTCTTGTGCTACCTCGGGTGCCACTTTTACTTCGAATGGTGCAGTAAAAGGCATTATGTTTCGGATTAGTCGTCCATTTACCTGTTCGGCTATTGGGGAAAACAGCCAAACGAGAAATTGTACAGAAACAAGGACTAAGGGTGAAACAAAAGGGCAGGACACAAAACTTGTACTTTGGACTAAATCTTTGGATGGTCAGGGGTCATACGTCAATGAACTAATTTTCAAAAATGTCCTTCACCTGTAACTATATGGATGAATTGTTTATGATTATAAATGGGTGATGTGAACTCAGAACTTTTTATCCAGACATGTCAGTTTTCTACCTTTACCTTTGCGTTTTTATGAATATTAATGGAGTAGAAATGTCTTGAAACAGAGGAGTCCTAGAATAAAGTAAGTGCACTATAACTTTTTTTTCAGAATTAAAACGAACTTTTTGGGAAATAGATATTCTACCTTTAATTTGTGCTGCAGTATAGTAAAAATGATATTTAAAAAGAAGAAATTTAGTGTGAGGCGCACTCATAACTTTTTTTCATTAACCCGTTGACTCCGAGATTCTGAAAATCCCATATAGTTAACACAGGGCACATCCGGTTCCCGTAGCCAACGGGTTAAGTCTGTTTTAATGTATTTATGAATATAATTTGATAGAAAGATGTTCAATCAAAAGAATCTTACAGCGAAGTGCAGTCAGAACTTTTTTCAGAAATGAAAAGGGACCTTTTTGTTTGGAAATGTCTTTTTGCATCTATAAATCTATTTTGAAGTAAAACAGTCTTCAAATAAAAGATTGTTAGAGTGAGGCACAGTCAGAACTTTTTTTCAAAACTGTATTTTTCTTTTCGCAAAGTCTGTGTTGAAGTACTTATGACGAGTTTTATAGAATCGTCTTCCTACAGAAGAATCTTCAAATGTACTTACAACTGTTTTCAAAGATGGAAACTAACTTTTTAGGGTATGTCTTACAAGTTTGGTTAGTTTTTTGTAATTATATTTCACTATTTGGCAGACGAATGTTTTCCGGTTTAAGAGTCTATCCATTTGTTCATTCGTCACACTTTTTAGATATTATTTTTTTTTTTCGTATGTCAATTACAACTTCAAAACTAGCAGATAGTCAGGTAGGTCACTAGTTGGGGTTGTCAATCTCTGTCAGTGGGCAAGGGGGACCAGTTACTCTACATTCATTGACAACATGTTCGTGGGTCTGGATTTCACCACAAGGGCAAAGGTCAGAATCTGAGATGCCCCATTTTTTCATGTTTGCGGCATAACGGCCAGCACCTGAACGAAGTCTATTCAACTGCACCCAAGGCGTTCTGGGTAGGTTGCTGCCAGGGGGATGAGATGACCAGGAATCTATGAATGGCTTGAGCCTCTCAGGGACATCCAATGGTGTGGAGCCTACTGCCGCCAGGTTCTCCAAGAATGGGCGCAGGGCTTCCTTGAGTTCAGCCTTTGTGGTGCTTCTTTCTCAAAGAGCAGCTTTTTAGATAGATTCCAATTAACTTCTTAACGTCAATTTTGTAGGATTAACAGGTTAAACTTTGGTTAATAGGCGTAAGATCACTGAACTATAGGAGGCTGAGAAAAGTTATAAAAAAGAAACGCCTTTCACGTGACATGGACAGAATCTGAGACATCGGAGATCATTTTCTGTTAAAAGAAAATACTCATATAGTTGTGTATCTTTTTTTGAAAACTTTGTAGATTATAACATGCATTGCTTTCCAATTTAAGATATTGTATTTTATCATTCGTAGAGTAAATAACAAGTCCTTATTGGTCAATTTTACGGTTACGTTATATTTTGTCACCAAGCTATTTGTATACGTATGTAAATTTACAAATTTACAAGAAACAGTTCAGTTCATATTGCATATTCAATAGCATTAAACTTTTGAGTTATATGCATTGACAATAAATGTCTCATGCGTTAAATTCTTGTAAGTCATTTGTCTTTCCGAATCCTCAATACAATCTTCATTGATCTACAAACATACAATTCATTTGTCTAGGTTTATCAATGTAACGTATATTCGTTGTGCACTGACCACACTATTTGCTCATAGTGTAATGTTCCGTGACTTGCTAAACCTACTTGATTGCAGTTTTCTCGCAAATTCACCTAAACTTCAGAGAACAGATAAAAAAATTAAGGAAAAACTGGATTATTGAGTAGTATAATTAAGGGGAGCTTTTGCTTTACTTGCTTAAAAAATAAATTGCTGCTAACTTGGTAAGGTTATATGTAGAACACGGCCGGAGGGAATGTTGGTGAGAGTATGTAAATTGACAAATGAAATATATCTTTAAGTCGTTTAGTACGAAATACGTCCTTTCATTTGGGTAAAATCATATATCAGAGAATGTAATCATTCAAAATTTGTCTGACACAGAAAAAGGGCACATATGTTTGTGTTTGTATTTGTGTGTATGTGTGTGCGTGGGTGTTTGTTGTTGTTGTTTTTGTGTGTGTGTGTGTGTGTGTGTGTGTGTGTGTGGTGGGACGGGGGCGGGGTGGGGAAGAAGAAGTGATTGGTTTATCTTGATTAATCCCAAAGTTATTGTGAAAATTCAAAAAAAGAAGGAATCGGCAGCTGGGCGTAGAAGGAAGTTATTTGTTTTGGGTAACCAAACATATGCGTGTTTTTTTTTTCTTTCTTGGTACCAAAGATTGTCTAGTGTTTGCTTTTTTCAACTGGGAACAAGACAATTAATTCCCTTGGGTAACCCATCAATTTATTGGTGAGCAAATAAGGCACATTTATCAGCAGCTAGAAAAAGAAGGGAAATATTTTGTTTTGGGTAACCTACCTAAAAAAAAATTCTTGTCCAGTTGGGAATAGAAGAGATTTATTAAAATATAAAACAGCAATTTATGCGGAGTGAATGTATTGACTAAAAATGGCATTCGTAAACAGCAGTGGGGCCTGCGTACGTAAAAAAAAATAATGAAATAATAGTAATAATTATTATCATTTTTTTATAATTGTGTGTTTATTGAAGGATCATCATCATCGTCATCATCATCACCATCATTATCATCATCATAATCATAATAATCATAATAAAAACAATAAAATTAGGTTATTTCATAAACCATATGAAACGCACCAAAAATGAATCTTGCCTGGTAACAATTAAGAATCATCAATTAAAATTAAATCCCAAACACATTGAATGCATGCTGACGGTAAATCTATATTCTCAACGTAAAATAAAACATGAATCAAATGGGAAATGTACTCGCCTGAATCATCCGTGTATTGAGGGACAACAGGCAACAACAATAAACACACAAAACACAAAGCAGGTCCTTATCTCGTAATTCTAACCGTCAGAATCGCAAATATCTTCCCGGCCAATGGGGGACAAGCTTCTTAGCCTCATGGGTGCAAATCCATTTCGAAATGTTAGGGGGGGGCATCCATTGGGAACACCGCACTGTTGTAATATTGGGCTACGTAAAATTTCAAAATCGTGGGGGGGGGGTCATGTCCCCGTCCCCCTTGGATTTGCACCCATGCTTAGCCCATCATCCTCGCCCACCCCCACCCCCGCTAACGACACCTGTGCATAGTAGGATACTGAAGTATCGTTATCAGTTCTGTGCGGGTTATAGAAAGTCAAAATATTCATTCCATAACCCACACAGTAACGGTGCTTGTTTTGTTACCATGGAAACGGCCCTGACCAATCAAATTGATCGTTACAAAACTACATACGGTTACGCAGTGTTTTATTTTCCTTGCATTCCCCGCAATTTTGGGACCGCAACGGAAAATTTGAGTTACAGTTAACAACAGCGTGGAACCCTAGTGAATTTTTTTTCGTTGGTAACCCGCTTCGGGGTATAGTACGTCAAAAACGTACCATTGCGTGACCCGCTGCAGGGTGAATATCAACAGTCAATATCATAACGTGCCTCATGTGGGAAAATCTTGATAAAAGGTAAAAGTTGTTACACATTTCATGTCTCAATACGCCGAGGTATAGTTTTCCAAAATCAATGTATTATTTGTGGGGGACAACACTGTTGAAAAAACGTATGACTAGTCGGTTGATCATTCTAATTATCATCAACTATAAATGACGGGGATATTGGGTGAATTTACAATTGTAAAGCTGTTGAACCAACATCAAAACGAGTGAATGAACATCGGCCTATACAGTGTGTCCCAGAAAAAAAGGAAACCGAGATTGCTGAAGATATTTTTATATATTATTCACAAATATGACAAGAAAATTGTACTTAGTTGGAAGGCATATCTTATCTTCTTTAATTTGATACCAGTCACAAAGATTTTCATTCACGCATGACTGAGCAGAGACAATCAGAAGGGACACAGGTATAAAAACATTTGCACGAGCAAATTTGAAATTCAAACTGTCATGCATGAATGTATTCAGAATATCTTCGATATTGAAGGACATCATTAAAATGCCTATTTTATCTTTTTTCATATGATACCACATTTGTGAAAAATGAGTGATTCATGAGTGAGAAAATGCAATTTGAAGAGATGCTTGTTTTCAGAAATGTTCCAAAATGCATTCATTAACTCTGTTTTCTTGATTTGGCAGCCAGCAACCAAGAAATTACCCTGCGAACATGATTCGGAGCCTATTGTTGTGCCCCGTGCAAGATATTGTGTGAAGTCAACCGTGCGTGAACCTTTTTGTTCAGCGCGCTTCCAATGGTCAAAATGCATTCATTCTAAAAATCACGCTAAAACAGGCATGTTTTAATTTTACTTGTTTTCCGGCATACATTATTCATTTTTTACGCATGAGGTGTCAGATAAAAGAAGACATTATGAATTTTTATGACATGCTTTTGTTTTTTAAAAATAATTCCACTTTATACCCTGAAAATGTATTCAAAATTGGAATATGCGCGTGCAAATGAAATTTTGGTAGCACCAATATCCATTGTTTTAATTCCACGATGCATAAACAATAAATAATAAGTTATACAGCAAATGAAAGAAGAGGAACAGAGCTTTATAATGACACCTAATTCATTGAAGAAATTATTCATTATGATATTTTTGAATATTTTTTGGTATGAAATCCGGTTTCCTTTTTTTCTGGGACACACTGTATATCCAGTTCTTTTTAAATGCCAGCAACGGTAGTATTTTCATCTTCCGGTGCTTCCAATCTTAGCTTCATTTCAAATGGTGCAGTTAGCTCATCTATTTTACGTGTTTGTTGGTTTCTGTCAAGTATTACAATATCAGACCTTTCTACTATAATTATGCAAAGTCTGGTAAAACGATAATACTACCGTACTCATAGTTGAATTGTTCTTGTTTTTAAGCTTTTGTTTGGGAGTTGAAAAATGTAGCAAAGCGATTCATGATGTTCACACAGTTTACAGCGTTTGTTGAACTTTTCATCCCATCTTCGCAAATTGTCCGCTGTAGGTAGGAAATTGACGGCACCCCGCTCAACAGTGCTGAGAACATCGTTTGGAAGGTCATAGATAATGAAGCTCCGTATCGCAACGTACTTAAGGAAGTCTCCTTAAAACACAAATGATTGTATTTTCCCTTCACATGTGTCGTCGCCCGGAATAGAGATCTGTTTTAATCCTCCCCCGTTTTTAGTCGTGGGTCAGTTGTTGCTGTTGGTTAGTTCAAAATACTTCTTTTAGACGGAAGCATTCCATGATAACCACGGGCGGCGGGAGCGGGGGGGGGGAAACTGTTCCCCCCCCCCCAAAAAAAAAAATCGATAGGAAAAATGCCCTTTTTCAAAATGAAATTTGCCTTTGAAGGCACACTTTTTTTTAATCTACGCATTTTCGTCCTGAAGGTGATTCTCTTTTGTGATCTATCATATATAATGTTATATTTGTTCTTAGTTCGTCGCCATATTCTTCTTTCTTTTTGCCCTACGGGCATGTATACAGTACAAAGAAGGACATACATTGGGTAAATCATGTTTCAACGGGACATGTTTGTGCGCAAAAAAAGGAATTTTGCATCTCATCTTTTACGCCTCATAGGGTAGCAAATCAACAAATCAATTTTCTAAGCGATCTTTCACTTTTCTCATGGTCTGAGAGTTTGCCAACACAATGGTTCAAATTGGAACTAAAACCGTGTTTGTTAGGCATATGTTTTTGCCATTGTAACAAATCTACAGGCGTTTGAATATAATCTGACACGAGATTTATGATAATCAAAGATTTCTCTTTAAGGTTAGATCAAAATATGTGGATTAAAGTAACGTTATTGCCCGCGGTTTGAGCTCTAAGACTGCTTTTTGCGTAAAAAAAAATCTCGTTGGAAGATCCGCCGTTTTTCTCATTTTTCTGTCTCTTGCCGCTTCATTAAATTGAAAAGTGCGAGATCGTAAATGTATTTGACGACTGAGGATTTGTAGTGGGAAGTCTGAGGATTCTAACTAATGTTAAGAATCCAAATTGTTTTGTTAGCGAGAAGGGCTCGCGGAATTGGCAAAAACAATGACAGCAACGATTTTCTCGCACTGAGATATCACGGCGTGTCTTTATCATTATGCGTTCGAAGTGTGAATGCAAACAATAGACAATGTCTGGCCGAGAGAGCACTAGTGCATATAGCCAGATGCGTATCAGTAAACTCGTATGTTCTCTGTGTAAAAGATGCGACTCGTCCTTCTGTTGTTAGAAATTGATATGCCCATCCTACTGTATGCCACTACCCTCCCCCCATTTCACTTACAGATGAATAATAACATTTTCCTCTAAGTTAAATGTACCTTCTCTTGGTTTGTAGGCTCCTGCCCATACTGAGTGAAGTGAAATCTGGTTTGAAATATAGGCACTGTCGTCACTGAAGGTGATTTTCTTTTATTTGTGTTATTGTTTTTATGTTCAATGTATTTTTGCCCCTGTCGTGATACGTCGTAAAGAGACTTTGTTCAACGAAGAGGCACATTATGTACTTAAAAGGGGCATTTGGCCTCTCAATAGTGTCCTCTGGTTGACAAAAAATGGGCCCTTTCCATCTTTTATCGTGATAACATTTTATGTGCTTTTGAAGCGATAAAAGGTGTCTTTCGTGAGAGAACTATCCCACGGTTGCCTTCTCTTCAACAAAGAAAATCACTTATTACGGAGAAGAATGCCCCTTTTTCTGTAACGGAACTTTGCGTATTTTACAACGTGCATCATAACTGTGTAAGTTTAGATGCACTATCGTGCAGATGGGGTACTTCAGAGTTGTAATTAGACCCAGAATAGACCACAAAGCGAATTTTACAACCTAAAATTTCCAAATTTTCCCAAACCGCTTGCTCGCTACGCTCGCTCGCGGAATAGATATATATTTATTTCATGTTTTAATAATGAAATCCCCTTAAAAAAGGTTTTGCTACAATTCAAAAAATTCAGCGTTGAAATTAGCGCCAGAATAGACCACAAGGCGAATTTTACAAATTAAAATTTCCCATTTTCCTAAACCGCTTGCTCGCTACGCTCGCTCTCGGAGTAGATATATATTTCAGGTTTTCCCAATCAGCAATGCCCTTTATAAAACTTTGGCTCAATACCTACTTCAATCAAAAACGTAATCTGATGGTGAAAATATGTGAGTGCGCCCAATGCCCCTTTTGACATATAAGTGCCTTTTTTTGGCTTTGCCCCCCAAACGAAAATACGTTCCGCCGCCCCTGATGATAACATTTTGGAGGTTCAGTTGAGACTCCCGCGATACTTTCACATCAAGCCATGCTTGGAACTTGTTGTTGGCTCTGAGTTTAGATGATGTATGCGAGAGGACAATATCTCTCACTGTATATAATATATATGTTCGATACGGGAGATAAAACTAACGGCCGTTGCAAGAGAAGAGGATCGAAGGAGCAGCAACCGTGCAGAAGGATATTTCGACATATCTTGAGATGTTTCACCTGTTTGCATGTTAAATATATCCCGCGAAGTTTGATTTCAAGCAAAAACAGTATCCGTCCCACGTATAACAACATACAAAAACTTATTCACATACTGTACACTGCACGCCAATGTCGTAGTTCTCGGTGTCTTTGTCATCACCGTCACACCGTGACGACTCTCCCGTCTCCATCTATAATGATTAGAATGGGTATTACACAAAGTAATGACATTCTTTAACTCCATGTCCAGCTTATCTCCCCTACCAGACAAGAAGCAACAGTCTATCAGTGTACAGCTACAACAAAAGCAGGACCTGTATACCAATACGCCAGTGGTGTTGTGCCCCTGATGTCTTCTCCACTACTCACCTTCACAGACACTACGCCTACTTCCATCATCACTATTGTAGACAGACAGCACACCGTGGCTTTTATTGGAACTGAAAGTGGAAATTTAATAAAGGTGTGTTTTAAAATAGGCCTTGGTCACACTAGCAGTTGCGACTACCTGCGATCAAATGAATCGTACGACAAGGGCCTCTCCCTCATGGTCAAAGTTAACTCGCCCCGATTTGTGCGTATGGTCACACTTGTACGACCTGTTTGCCACTTGTCGTAGGTAATCGCACGAATACCAATCGCTAATCGCACCACTAGTTGCACGATCACCTGAGACAAGCGCAGACAGGCTTGCGATCACTTGCGGCAAGTAGTGGGCAAATGTGCGATTACCTACGGCTAATGGTACACAAGCGCGCGATTAGCTGCGACTAGTGGCAGGTATTCGTGCGATCACTTGCGATGAATGGTAGCTAATCGTTACTTCTGCTCAGTCATCGTACGAACGTCGTGCATTCACTGGATTCAAACGATGCTACGGTTGGCATTTCGATATGTAAAATTATGCGTTTGTGAAAAGAAGGTGTGAATGGAATGCTTTTAACAACCTCAACAAAGGAAAATATTTATTTTACGTTCATTATTCACGTTGCTATATCAATCAGTGTTTCCTTCTGACATGCACCACTAATGTTCATAAAAACCACATGTACTCGTACATTACATGTACAGTATAATTCAGACATGCCTTCAAGAAAGCTCAGGAAGAGGGCGAAGCCTGTAGCGGAGGAAATAGTAGAAGCCTCCGTCGAAGATGCACAAGATGATGTTGAAGTTCATTCCGGACTTGTTCCCGAGAATGACATTCACTTTATTAAACAGCAACAACGAATATTAACCGAAAAAATGCATTAATCACATTGCAGGTACTCGCAAGTCAGGACTATCGTACGATGAGCTACCATTTGACGTGCGTCTACCCGCGATCAGTTTACCACTTCTCGTATCTATGCAAATTCGCTCTTGGAAGTGCGATTAGTGGCACGATCATCGTACGGTGATGGCACGATGCCCGCACGATCACTGGCAATTGCTTGCCACCTCTTTGCGATCAAATTGATCGTAGCCAGGTTTTCAAACCGGTTTGAAAACCTATTTTCGATCGTACCAGCACCTGCGATCACAAGTGATTTCCATGGTTGTCGTACGATAATTCGCACGATCTAGCTGCAACTACTGGCGATCACCTGCGATAACTCGTCGTAACTCAATCGCAGGTAGTCGCAACTGCTAGTGTGACCAAGGCCTATTTCGTTTATGGACAAAATGATAAAGATTCGAACTTAAACAGCTTAAAGGTAGTAACAAGATTTGGAGAAGTCAAAATGACCAAGAACCGAATGAGTTGAAATGATTATTATATACACTGGTTAGAGTGTATATCCAGGCTGGAAGGATTTGTCTTGAAAATGTTTACCTGAAGAGATACAAGCATGTACTGATCAGTATGACCTTGATAGAACATGATCTCATGAAAGCTGCAGATCAAGTGTGACTGTCACAACAGTTTGTGATAATAATTGTACAATGAATACGAAATGTTTAGCTGCGAAATGTTTACAGCAGGAACGTTAAAGACTACAATAAATTCTGGTATCATTACGTTCTGAATATTGAAGAGCACTTTCAATTGTCCTATTTCCCTGTTATATCCAATGAGAAAGCATATGGTGAATAAAATTATATAATAATACATGTACATGAAAAAATATTCATCAGTTGTCCGGCAGAAGGATCCTAGCATATGTTCGCAACAGAAGGCCTTAACACTACATTGTTTATAACCTAACAAACGTTAGCTATTTTCACATGAAATCAAATAAGTGTGATATTTTTAGATCCTTCTGACGGTCTGTTAAGTGCAAATATCAAATAAGGCAATATATTTCTCAAATTAGAGAAAATTTATTGTTCAGGCACTTCTGCCGGACAAGAGACAAAATATTTCCTTTTCGCTTTCTTGTCCATGTGCATTCTTTTAGTGCAATGTTTTCAAGCTTTTTATAAGTATTGTTACAGCAGAAACTTGCAACACACTATTAAGTATTGCAGTTTAAGGTTTTTTGTATATATATATTTCGCTCACCGCGTGTAATGGATCGAAATGGCGTCAGTTACAAATGTTGTGCAATGGTAACCAAATTTGAGTGATAGATGCAATTGGGGTACATTGATATTATGATGCCGTTGGAGGTCAGGTGGTAGAGTCAAAGATCATTTTAGGTCATAGCTTAAAGTTTACCTGCAAGAATTTTTTGAGTTGTAGATGCACTTGGGGAAAGTATATGTTATAGTGAAGTCAGAGGTCACATGGTAAATTCATGGTAAATGTTTTTGTTTCGCCCACCGCATGTAAGGGATTGAAATTGCGTCCGCCCGTTGTCCGCTTTTTGTCTGTCGTCCGTTACAAATGTTAAATTTACTTGTAAGACTCTCTTGACAAGTAACTTAAGACATGTTGCTGTAATGGTAACCAAATTTGATTAATAGATGCACTTCAGATACATGGATATTATGATGCAGTTGGAGGACACGTGGTAAGGTCAAAGGTCAATTGAGGTCATACTATAAAGTTCACCTGCAAGGCCCTCGTAAAACAAATAACTTTGCAACCGTTGCTTCCTTTTCAACCAAACTTGGGTCATATACATGCCCTTGGATGATCTTCGTGTTTAAGTGGTGTACGAAGATTACATGGTAAGGTCAAAGTTCGTTTTCGGTCAGACTTTAATGTTTACCTACAAGACTACCTTATGACACCAGATTTGGCTTAATAATGTACTGGGAAACAATCTGGCTGTTACCTCGCTTTAATCTGAATTTAAGATTTTCCTATTTTCTTTTAAACTTTTATTGAACTAATTTATGCAAGAATCCAACATGGAGATATCTTACAACGATAATGTGTTGAAGGATATCTTGGTAGAATCACTCTTCAAAGCAAAATAATTATTTACATTATAGATTAAAATCAGTACCCCTGCCATTTGATCAGTGTACAATGAAATTACGCTTGGAGAAGCAGCTGTAGGGTCAATATCTACTTTGAAGTGTGGGGTGTCGATATGAGGAGGATGTTCAGTGATATCTAAATTGCAAGGCGTGAATCAATCATAATACCAGATAAATTCAAAGTTACACTGTGAAAATTCCCTATTAAAAATTATCGTTTAAAACTTAAATACCTCTGAAAGGTACAACTGGATTCTAGCTCATCAGCTCGTCTCTATGAAAACGTTTCTGTTGGAAGTGGGTTCATTCTGAGGGATATCTATCTACTGGAGGATGGAGAACAGATCGTGATGGCTACAGGTTCCCAAAGCGGATCGAAGGTGAGTTTTATATTCACAAAACCCGACTATTGATACTAATAATGCACCATTATTATAAAGAGCATATTACAATATACAGTGTGTATAAAACTGTTTTTTTTTTAACTGTGTCAGATATACAGTTCAATATTCATTTGAAGATTTTTCATGTTGATAGATGTCCAATTGCGTTTTTATTAATTGCCACTAAACACCCGAATTTTTTATCGACGCTTGGGCGAGCACTGACTATCTTTGTCCAGAGTGTGAAAAATGACCTGCGCCAAATTCAAAAATAGGGAAAATTAAATCAGCAGTCTGAATAAGTACTCTCAATCAAGCAAATGGAACTTATGTACACATTTGTGATTATGTTAAGATCATTTAGGAATTTTGTGGCAATTTTCTTTCGAATATTTCAAAGATTTCAAAACTTCATGAATGGATAAGAATTCATGACATGTAATTACCTCTTTTAAAGCCCAAGTTTAGTTTTGGGGATTTTTTGTAATTGACAGCTTTATGCCCCAAAGTCATAACCCTGCCAATAATAGATTCTGAATGTCTTTAGTTTTTTTTTAATTAGTTAATAAAAATCTCGGGGGGACCCCGAGATTTTCGACTATATTTTATATTATAGCATCTAAAGGGTTAAAAAGGCTTTAAGGTTGCATGTGTTATACCTTCATCTGAAAGAGCAGGCTCTGCTCTTTCAGATGAGGTATAACTTATATAACCTTCTTTTTGTCTTTAGGTTTTTTTTAATTAATTAATGAAAATGTCGGGGGTGGGACCCCGACATTTTCAGCTATATTTTACATTATAGCATCCAAAGGGTTAAAACGGTTGTATGAGTATACCTCATCTGGAAGAGCAGAGTCTACTCTTTAAATGAGGTATAACACATGTAACCTGAAAGCCTTTTAACCCTTGGATCTATAATATAAAATATAGTTATATAGTTAATATAGTTATATATATAGTTAATATATTTATACATGTATATACATATTAAAAAAAACTAGAGACATTCAGAATCTATTATTGCAGGGTTATGGACTTTGGGACATAAAGCTTTCAATAACAAAAAATTCCCACAAAACTAAACTTCGGATTAAGTATAGTATTCACAATTAGCAGACACGCCTAAGCTATAAAGTACCAATGTGATACATGTTCAGATCATTTATTCCATTCAACCAAATATCAAACAATTATTGATCAATCAATCAATCAGCAAACTGTTAAGTACATCATGCGATAGATAGATCGGTCAATCAATCAATCAATCAGTGCATCAGGCAGTTATTAATTCATTAAGCCAGTCAGTCACTCAACCAGTAAATCAGTATGATAATCAGCCAATCAACCAAGCAAGCAATCGTTTAATTAAAAATTAACTAATCAATCATTATCATAAATCTATGCGAAAGGGCTGTAGGACTTAATGGGAGTACCTATTCAGACTGCTGGTTTAATGTTCCCTCTTCTTTCAATTTGGCGCAAGTCATTTTTTACACACTGGACAAAAACGATCAATGCTTGCGCAAGCGTGAACAAACAATTGTTTTGTTAGTAGCATTTGATAGAAGAGACATCTATCAACGTGGAAAATTCTTCTTAATATATAATATGTAATTTTGGCAATTTTTTTTAAGTGTAAAGTGTATCCGTTTTTTTTTAATATACATTGTGTATATTATCCCTATAAACGCTCTGGGAAGGAAAAGGACTGTTTAACAATCAACAAAATTAGGTCGTTCAGTTATTCAACAAGGAAAATTATGTTTAAACGGTAGTTTTAAACTGATTAAATCATTTTTATCCTGTCAGGAATGTTATTCCACAGTTCAAGATCCGATGATTGAAATGATCTTGCACCATAAAACTGTATTTTTGTCCGAGAGGAAACGAGTTTAAACACTTAATAGACTGTGATCTAAGGTTGCAACTGGGACGATATTGAACCAACAATTAGGCCGTGAATTTGCATAAGGTGCTTCTTAAAAGCTGACAAAATCATTCTGGTGATTTCCGTGAATGAAAAGGGTATTAAAACTTCATGTTCGAACCCAGTTTTCATTCCAAATTTAGTTTACCTCTTATATTTTAATTCCTAATAAAAAAAATCAGTTCAAATAAGCAAATTTATGCACATAAAACTTTTTGCTTAAACGATCCTACTACACATTACAATCAATTATTTTGGCAAAAGGGCATATTTTAAGATACGCTTTAGATACAAGGAAATTGCTATAAAGATACACGGTGGTATCTCGGAAACAGTAAATCAGCGAGTTTTTAGATCTCTCTAAATGAAAATTTCCGCCTCGGAAACCCAATACCCCCGGGCCCAATACATACATGCCCTTTTGTACAAATACAGCCGAATAGGAAAAGGTAAGATCATTTATACAAAGGAACACAAGAGAAAAAAAAAGTAGTGAATCCGGTATCTAATTGGAAGCCAATGTGATAAACACAAAAAATAACTACCCCCTTACCATAACTTTTAAAGGAACGGTTTTGAGCAAAATAATTTGACAAGGGTATTCCTGCACTGCGGACTAACTTCTGTGTAAAAATGTGATTGATCTGTCAAGTCATCCATGAGGGAGCACAAATTAAAGGCAAAAAGTCACTTTTTAAAAGTCACAAGGGTCATTTTGGGGGATTTGTGATGCAGTATTTTGACATATTCTGTTCTGTGAATGAGTAAGCACAATTTATGTTAATCATCCATCACGTGACCCCTCACACCTCTCCTGGCACTTTTCCACATATTTTACGCTTCAGCATGTTCAGTGAGCTCAATTTGAAATTTCCATCCTTCCTCAGTTTTGAAATCGTAAAATCCATTAAGTTTATTGAAAAATTGAAATCCGATATTTTTCAGCAAAATGTATCTTTACATGTCATACAAACATAAGAGGTTGTAACCATGGCATGGTTGAGCAAACTTTATAAGTCAAGCAAAAAAAAATGATTATTTTGGCATAAAAGATGACTTTGAAAAATGACATTTTTGCCTTTAATGCATGCTCACTCATGCATGACATGACGGATCAATCCCATTTTCACACAGAAGTTAGTCAATGAATGTTAAACTATTCCTGCTAAATTATCTTGCTAAAACTCATTTCATTATAAAGTTGTGATAGTTTAAAAAAGGGGGTCATTACTTTTTTGTTGTGTGTAGATGTTGAAATCGGATATGTATTGTCATGTATATTTGCTCTAGTGATAAACCTTACGGAGGCATTTTGAAATCTTAGCAGTTTTTGTATCAAATTGTCAGGAAGTCCAAATAAGAAATCATTACAGGAGTCAAGGGGTGACATTCGATGAGCATGTACAAGTTTTTCTGTCGACTTCCAATTAAGGCATGGTCGTATTCTACCCATTTTTGTATAAAGCAAAAGGCAGCTTTACAAACATCATTGACATGAATTGGACGAAGTTAAATAGGAGTCAAGTTTACTCCAAGGTCACGTGCTCGTGCACTAATAAATTCTCACAACTGTTTCACCAATTTCAATGTATTCAATGTGACTAGATTGTTTAAATTTACTACAAAAGTGTACAATTTCAGTTTTACTCTTACTTAACCTTAGTGAATTGACCTTTTTTGATGATATGCATATATTTGTGCAGGTTCTTCGTTATTTCATTTGTATGTTACCTTTTGACATGAGATATATCCGAGTGTCGTCTGTATACATGGCACAATATAGCAGATGTTGTCTGATTACATTGAATAATAGAGGAGCTACATGCAGTGTAAATGCAACAGGCCCCCAAACCGAGCTTTGAGGAACCCCATATTGAGAAGAATGTGCATCAGAAGCATTGCCATTATTATTGCAGACAATGTTCTATTTTGAAAAAGTGTGATCATACCCACACTCATATTTTGTCAAACTCTCGGTTTCTAGGCTGTATTTTTTCGGCTCGCGGGCTAACACACCCAGTTTGCTTCGCATAGGAGTTGAATAAACAAAAGCAGCAAACTAGAATAATAAATTAATTTAAACCTCATTCGAAATTCTGAAGAATTTAAGTTAAGATGTTAAAAATATGCATGTTAATAGAAAATAAAATATTTATTGTTGAAGTATGGTGATATAAAAAAAATGATAAAATATTAATATATCCCAATGACAATAGAACAAAAAGAGTGACCACTTTTAATGCAAGTGATGAATATCTCATTGAAAATTAAACAGTGCCGTTTCAGTACTGTGTAAAACTCTTTGGTACGGAGTTAATATCATATCGTATCGGTATCATATTGTAGGGACGAAATGCCAAGAGGATCAAAGCCCCTTACCTACGGGGTTGGCAAATTGAAAAGAGTGTGGCGAAGTTACTCGTTGGTTAATGTTATTTAAATTATTACTCGTCTTATTGAATTAATAAATGCTGCAAATGCATCGCCTCTTCTTCACATTCCAGGTTTTCAAGTTGAGAGTAGCTAATTGCAGTCAATATACAACCTGTCAGGATTGTATTGGCGTTGATGCAGGAAATGATGGAGACCCTTACTGTGGATGGATGACGCTGGAAGCTAGGTAAGATATGTATTGTATGGATGGAATTAAAGCAATTCATTTGGGAGAGAATTCCAATGACAAATAAAAAACAAACATTAATGAAACTGAATTTAATTATTATAAAGTATACATTTCATTTCTGAACATTCATTGATTATATCCTGATTTCAATCTTCACGTCGTAGATAGATTCGACATGAAAAATATATGTTGCAACAGTAATGGGTTATCTTCGATGATATAATGGTCCATAGTAGACATTTTGAAAGTAAATCGAAACAAAGGCTTTTCAGACAATAGTTACAGGCGCGGTTTTACGGTGGGGGCAGGCTTTGGGGGCTTGAGCCCCCCCAAAAAACTTCCTCAAGCCACCCCCCCCCAAAAAAAAAAAAATCGGATACAAAATTGTTTTACAAAAATAAACTGAAGCGATCTAGTAAAGACTTAAATATTCATAGAAAGAATATTTAAATATGTATTCACCATGCTCAGAAACACGTCTTTTTAATACATATTCTCAAAAAGTTCCTACGGTGGGAATCCCCCCTCCCACAACTTCCCCATTGCTCGGTCGTTTTGCTCCTCTGACTGCCCATTTACATTTTTTCACATAGACCTACTTACTAGCTGTGAATCTTCTTGAAATCCTGATAACAATCCCATAACAATCTTTAAACAATAAACCTTTATAATATGTATTTACTAGGGAAACACGTCTTTGCTACGCGTATTTTCAAAAATTTCTAGCCGTAGGTTTCCCTCCCACACTCGCCCACCGCCCCTCGCAAGCATGAATACCCATTTACATTTTTTTTTTCAAATACTTCCTGAACATCTTTTTGAAGTCCTGACTCTTCATCAAATATACTACTGTAACGCGCGTTGCGTTGCGTTGATTAGTTGATTAGTTGTAGTACTGGTTTGGTGTTTAATTCGTGATGTTGCTGTTGATGGGTTTGCTGTGTTGCGCGATATGTAGTTTTTATGATGAGTAGGTATATGGTGATCGATTGTCCAAAGTTGATAGGTAGAAGATACACACTCGGAATTAAAACATAGTTCAGACTTCCAAATAAGTTTAACACAGTTTATTAACACTTGACGAGCAGTCTCAATGTAACTGTAGTACTTCCAGAATAATGCAAGTTCAACACAAGAGTAATTCGTATCAGATAACACTTGTCACTATTTCACGACCCCGTAATTCTATGTAGGTAACTGTCGTCCGCTACTTAATAACAATGGCTAAATCTACCACCCCAGACTAACGTGTCACTCCGAGTCCTAAGCCAAAAGTCCTCAATCCGTATCTGAACTGAGCTGTCTCCCATCTTTGGCTGAACTCTGAACTATAAGCACCAAGTTCAGTCCCGAACTATAGGCTATCAACTCCGATCTCGAACTGCCCTTACATGAGGATGGAGGCGATATTTATACACAAAAGACGACCTCCAAGATTATGACATTCAGGGTGTAGGGACAAAGGATGACTTCCAGGGACATGACATTCGGGGTACGAACAGAATATGACCTCTATAGGACTTAAAATTCCAGGTAATTGAGCCAATCCCTTAAATGGGCTAGACGGACTAATAAAGGGCGCATAGTTTTAAAGATTAACAAGGTTAAGTTGAGGTGAAATGAAGAGCTTATTTCCAAAAGGGGGTAGATCCATTTTTTTTCGAATGAGACTTTTTTACATGAATCTATACAATTTTAGGAGCTCTATTAGATAACACAAACGAAAAGTTGGAATTCCCACCAAAAAGTGGTAAAAAATGGGCAATAAAAATGACTTTATTTCCAAAAGGGGGTAGATTCATTTCAGTTTATTTCCAAAAGGGGGTAGATCCAACACATAAAAATTAAGAAAATTAAAATAAAATAAATAACAAGTCACATATTTTTTGTGAGTGTGGTTTTACATTTGCATTGTGGGGTTCTTTGTTTGGCTAAGTTGGTTTTACTAAGAAACTTTGCAATGTGGATTAATTTGATAAATTCGTTTTCCATAAAGCTACGTTCCCACTTAGCCGAGTTGTAGTCTCGAGTATGGCGAGTTAGCGCGAGCTTGAACTCGCGCTAACTCGCCATGAAAATTGCATGTTTTGCGAGTGATCTACGATGCAACATCGAGTTTAAGGCGACCACTTAACGAGTGAACCGAGCGTGATACGAGTCACACAGAGCTTGGTATGAGTTGTGATGACCTGCGTGCGACTTGTACAGACCTTTCTACGACTTGTACCGACCTACGTACGATTTGTGCCGACCTCCCAGAGAGTAATCACGATCTGGTTAAGAGTTTGTACGAG
>JZLH01S0626885.1:28493-44989 GCA_001188425.1 Eucidaris tribuloides | reverse complement strand
TAACATTTGAACTGGAGGCTGGTGGTAAGAAAAATGTGAATATGAATATGCATAAATCCACTTTGTAGCCACCTGGTTAAAATAGTTTTAGTATAGGATAAGCCTTGGGTGTGTCAGTAGTTTTCCTATTACTTCAGACAACACCATCAGTCTAAGGAGCACAGACATGTGTTCTCCTCTTGGAGATGGCCAGTTTCAGGTGCTGTATAGCAGGTCAATTCAGGGACACAGGTCCATGCTGAGAGCTAGCATTCTATGGTTTTAAGGCAGCGAGGCCAGGTAGCAGTTTGAATAGAATTAACGATGCCATTGGTGAGTTAATTTTCACAATTAATTCTTAGATAAGACGGAGGTTTCATACATGTACAGTGCGTCCCAGAAAAAAACAGAACCCTAAAACATTGTGCAAAAGCAATAGGCCATATGATTGTTAAAATAAGTTCACAATAAACCTTGACTTATGCTCTTTCAAATGATACATTAAGCAAATCTATTCACTCGTGCATCTTTGAGTACCATGACTTTAAATATTCAAAGTGTAAAACCATTTGCTACGCTTGTTGGCTTTGGCACTGTGCACTCCATGAAAAGAAAGAGATGGACAGCCAGTGTGCACAGTGGCGTAGCAAATGGTTTTTTACTTTAAATTTTTAAAGTCATGGTGCTCAAGATGCATGAGTAAGTAGGTTTGCTTAATGTATCATTTGAAAGAGCGTAAGTCAAAGTTTATTGTGAACTTATTTTAACGCACTGTATAACTATCTGAAGAGGTCGTATGGATGTCGTACAGATACATATTTGCAGTGAAGTCAGCAAAATTTTAGATGTATTTAGTAGATATTTCATCTGTCATGTGGAGTCTGTAACACTGCATTGTTCCATACAAACAACCTTCATACTCCATTTTCATTTTCATTTTCTGCATCTCAGTACTCCACGTAAGTTTGGAGTAACATAGTTTATATGATTTCCTAGGGGAAGTTAATGTGTCCAAGCATGAACATTCAAAAAACAAAAATTGAGTGATATTTTATGTAAAAAACAAATGGAAGATTACTCAGTCAATCTCACGGGGAAGTCCCAGGACTACTACCCCCGAGGACAAATCCCCCTGGACGACACCCACCCAACAACTTCCACCTGACAACTCCCCCCAAAGACAAGTCCCCTGGAGGACGGCTTTCCTGGAGGACAACTATCCCGAAGGACAATTCACCCAGAGGACAAATCCCCTAGCGGAGTTTAACTATGTTTCCAGTCTAAAAAGTCTGATATGACCGTGGGGAGTTGTAATCTGGGGGAGTTGTCCTCAGTCCTCCAGGGTAGTTGTCTTGATTCGCTCACAGGGACACTCTTCATTTGCACATCTAACCTTGCCGAGGCTCTTCTTGACACGTTCGGCTCTCAGATAGTAGAGGGCGACATTCCAGAACTCGGCCTCGGCCTCGTCTCCAAACAGCCTTGCAGCAATGAGGCATCTCTGGGCCGTGCCATGGGGGCACTCAGGCAGAAACTGTCGGATGTCACTGGGCATGATGTTCAGCTGCTCATTCACCGACTTGATGATGTTCTCATCTTCAGGGGTTTCACTGCATAGGAATAATACCACATTGATAAATTGCATAAAAAATGTTACTCACAAGACAATCATTTATTACAACTTTATTTAACCAGTATAGATATACATATAACATCACTTTCAATGTTCATGCCAATTGGATAAGAAATATTTCAGAAAGGGTCATCACAATAAAAAAAAAAAAACTGGGTTTTAATCACTGATAGTTGATAGACTTTCACTTACTATTCACTGGTCAATTGAAGTGCATATGTCTTATTCCACGGCTGATGTTGCATGGTGTACTTCATGGCTAGGGCTGCCTTAGGCGACAACAGGTAGGGGCAGAAGACGGGTTCTGTGGGGAAAATGAGGGGCTCATATTAAAAGCTGCTTGATAACAATGTAAGGGAACTCACTGGCAAAAGTATTGTGGACAAGGATTCTGAATTCAGTGTTGATTAACTCATGTTGCTGGCAAAATTATACACCAAAGCTTGCACCCCAGACATAAGTGCAAATTATATAAACATATTATAGTAATATGATATTAGAACACAGATCATCATAATTCCTTCTGGAATAACAAGTGTTTATTCTTTTAATCATTTATTCAGCTATTTCTTCTTCTTTTTTTTTTTTTTGGGGGGGTTGACTTATGTGTGAGTGTGGGTGCATGTGTGTGAGCGAGCATGTGTGCAAGATGTGGGCGACATGATTTCAATTGTGTTGTTACATGTGTCTGGGGCTGCCCCCCCCCCAAACTGCAACTGATCACCACACTATCAACGAGAACTAAAATGCCTCACCTACAAACTCCGCATCGTTGAGAGGCCAGCAAGAGGTCCTGAGTTTGGCGTTGTAGACTCGCAGACATCCATCCACACTGACCACCACTGGTTTGTCCGAAGCTGCCCAATCCATGTCCACTGGCTTGCGGTCATCCTTGGCCCCCTTCAAGGAACTCAGGGCTTGCATCTAACAATCACACAATTTAGCATTTTGGAACTTCTATTTAAAAAACTTGTCAAACTTTGATATCTGAGCTACATAGTAGTGCTTAAATGGACAAATAAACATCCTAGAATTTACAAAAGTTTGGAAAGTTATGCTGCCACTGGCAAGGTATGCATGGATAAACATCACAATTTATTCATGCGGAAGGCTAAACTAGTCTAACTTCATGGTTTTAGTTTCTGACCCAGTAAGCTTTGATCAGAAGGTATTTATGGTTTTAATTTGTTTATCATGTCTGGCAGTTAGACTAAATTGAATGGCTACTTACAAAAGTGTTATGAAACTTCTATTCATTTGAATTTTAAAGTTTATTATACTTTCATGAAAACTGACTTTTTATTATGTTTGAATATTTGATCTAGATAAATTTGAATTGGACAACATAACTCAGAGAAAACAAAACATTTTGGCACAAAAACAAACAAACATCACATACATATACTGTAGCTGTCAGCAGGAATGAACAATTCTCCATTTTCCATATAGCAGATACTATATATCAACATCCTGGACTTTTTGCAGTCTTTCAAACTTCCGTTCCAACTGATAACGGAGGCGGTGACGTTCATTTAATACAGCCAATCAGTTTCAGTTATATTACCTCTCTTTCTTTCTTTTTGTGTGGTTGAACTGGCTCTGCCCCGCTTATGAGAAAGGTTCCATGCAAGCACACATGAAAGAAACTCTGACTTCATCTCAAATGTAAAAAATAAGGTGGAATATTGCGATTGCAAAATCATGAAAACAACGGAGGTTTTTAAATACCGCATCTTTTAACAACCACACGTGAGATATCGGATGTGCATGAACAAGTTGGCAAATCACACCAGAAAATCACAATTATCTGAGTGCGACCCCAATGGTCTCCAGTAGACAAACTATATGCGATATGGAGAATTGATTGACAGTAAAGATCTCCACTGTAAATACAGTTGATATCTTACCTCTCTGCAGTCCCAGATATCCACACCTTCATTCCACAAAAACATGAGCTTGAGGTTGCCCTTTCCTGGCCCAAACTTCATCTTTTTGATGTTAGACCTGTGGGTGGGGTAATTCCTGCAGGGTGGGGTGGTGGAAGATTAATACCTGTCAGTTAGACTCAGCCAACTCTACCTACTGGTGATCATTTTCCAAACAAGCAATCATTCTCATGAATGTGTTGGCAATCACTTGCATGAAATATTCAGTGTTGTTATTTATTTTTCAAGAAAATCAAGAGAGAAACTATATCACTTCAGATTATTAATCAGGTGACATATTATTTCATCAATGTGATTATGTATATCCTCAAACTTCATTTAGTACAAAAGAAAGACAAATTTAAAATTGTCTAGATAAGCTCATGACCACGACTCTGAATACTTGTCATTTGGAGGTATGATTCAGTGATAAATTACTTTATTTATGCAACTGAGAAAGCGCCCGAAATTTGTTTGGACAAGTCGCATGCATGGTGATCCAAGCCCTTCTTTCATTGAAAGTGATTGGTTACTATACAATCATACGTAATGCTATTGTCTGCCCACCTGCAGGGAAGATCTAGTCAAGTACATGTGCAACATATTTTTGAGTGGCGAAATAGAACATCATTCAAAGAGAATCACATTTTGGGTGCAAGATACAAATGAATAGAGGGTAATAGACCTGTGTATAATAACTGGACATTTAGATTCCTGACAAAAGTACTTTTGCTATAAACATCTCTGGACCACACATATATTCTATCTAAGGGCGCTCTGGGCTGAAATGGCACCAAAACCCCCAGAAAAATTAGGTTGATAACATAATTTGACTTTTGTCTTCATTATATTAGGTGGGAGAAAACAAAACTTCAACAAAATAAAACAAAGATTGACTAAGAGTTCGCCGCGAAGCAAAAATTAATCAGGTTTGGGGGAAATGGTTCTAGAATGGTAGGTCTCCAACCTAAAATGAGACAGCTGGAGTCACTGCAACACAAAGATGTACCTTGATATCTTAGCCTTGAGATCCCAGACGCCCAGATTCCCATCAGTATCCGCCATGACCAACGTCTCTCCCTTCCACGCTATACAGCTGATGTACGTCAGACTGCTCTCAGACGGGAGTTTGGCGCCCTCGTGCACCATGCTGCCCTCAACCCAGAAGTGATGCAGCACGCCGCTACTCTCCGCAAAGACGAAGTGTTCCCTGATTGTTGCAGGGGTGGACCTGTTGTCACTGTTGCTATCTGTATATTCACAGAAAGTGTACAGCATATGTTCAACAATATTACATAAGGGTGGGGCCTGGAACAGGTATTTGGCTCGAGTTCAGTTTATCTAATATGTTTTCAATCTGTAACTCGACTTGGGTTTGGAGTTCAGTGAGATTTAAGTCTTGACATACCGAAGTCGCAGATATGCACCAAATAATACACAAAGTCCATAGAGGATGGAATCTTCTGTCATGTTAAAGAGTTAATCAGGTGGAAAGGCCTCATAAAATCATCTCAGTGCTATGAACATGGGGTATCAAACCAAAACAAAACATGACTTGCCTGTCATCAATCTGACCTGTAGTGATCCATAACAGAATGTCCCCAGAGGCCCTTGCTGCCTGGTTTACAGTTTCTGGATGCCAGCTGGAATCAATGACTGGGATTTTTTTTTACCTCAAACACTGCCCACATTCTTTATTTGCATTGGTTTTTGGTATTTTGACTTCTGGGCTTAGCTCTCACTCGGACAACGTGAAAACATGATACCCCCGCACCAATGGGGGCAGAAGTGGGGGAAACACCCCCATCCCGTCCTCTGGAAGTTTACGGCTCTTGATACACTTATAGAATCACTTACTCTTGCAAAATCTTATAAACCCTTATCCAGCCCTTTGTAAGACTGATCCCACAAATGTACAATTGTCATTTGTTGACAGGAAGCAAGAAACAAGAGGATTTTCTAGGTTTTCTAATAATTTTACCACTCCTGTATATTTTCTCATTCTAATGAAAATTGATTTGATACAGACCCTTATAAAAATGAACAATCTCAAACAATGGGAATACCATGGTAGTACCATGGTATTGACCAAAATACCATGGTATATTGGTCAAAACCATGGTATTACCATGGCTCATTTTTGTAAGGGGATATATCACTCAACAGATGTTTATCAGACATGGTAAAATACATTTGTTCCAATTAACTTGGAAGTTACTTTAAAGGCCTCCGCACACTGTGCGATCCGATTTCGACCCGATTCCGATTCGACGAGTTTGTCGAGTCGCAAGGTGTGCGGTGCTTCCGATCCGACTTGCGATTCGCAGTAGGTTTTTGGCATGCCGAATTCCTACGATTAGTCGTACGACTTGCTTGCGATTTTTCTGGATTCATGATAATGACGTAAATCACGTCATAATACCCAGTCGTACGACAAAAGTCGCATAGTGTGCGGAGGCCTTAAGAGGTAATGATTACTCTTCATCTTGTTTTTATTGCTTCCAATATTCAAACACAGAGGCTTGTAATACATGAGAAATGAAAAACCCACCTGCTAAATGCAGAGTACTGCCAATAACACCGCCCTCTAATGTCAGCATACTGCCAGCTGGATCAACATTCACAGTCTTCTTCTTGTGATGTGATGGCGACCATTCCTGAGTAGTGGAAATTAATTCATGCAAAATAATAAGTAAGGTTTTGATTCATTGCTTTGTACTGTCTTACCAAAGAGGTGTTATAGAAGGAGTGGAAACTCATTGGATGTTATACTAATGTATGGGTGAATCTAAGAAAGGACAAATGGATGCCTGACATTCTGCAATTGTTTGATGTAACATGCTCCACACCATGCTCTTATGACGCAAACAACTTCAGACACCAAAATTTGACAAATGATATTTTTATTTTATATACTTATAGCGGTAGCTTAGTTTTCAGCTATAGGTTTTGTCAGAAATAGTGAACATAATATATGCTCAAAGTTATGCCTCCGCTCTGGTCATAACTTATGAGCTGTTATCTATACAAAGAACAATGAGGGCTTGCAAAATTGTTATATATTACTTCTTTGCACTCATTTGTGTATGTTTTAGATTCTCTTCTTAAAAACTTGATAGTGATCTTCCAGAACTTCGCTAATGCATATCTTTGCATTATCTTGTATTATTTTCTAGTTGTAAATACAGTTTCACATTGCAAATACTCATTTCATGGCGACAGGTCACACTTCAACATCTTGGAATCCTTACCAATGCAGTGACAATTGGGAAATGTCTGGGCATCTCTCGCAACAAGGTCAACGTCCTCAAATCCCAGATTTCAAATGGCTTCTCTTTGAACAGGACAATCAAATACTGCCTGCAAGTAAGAAAGAAAAATAACAACTTCAGAATCACACTTAAAACCACCAAGTTTCAAACAGTCCACATCCATTCTGTGAAATATTATTAGGCCTCTCTCTATCAGAGTCCAGAAATTCTGTTATGTTTATTCATTACTTGTGCTTTTAGTGGACACCTTCACCCTACCACCCCGGCAAATACGAAAAAAAAATACCTTAACTATACTTTGTGCTTTATGAAGCTGTCACGGCATGATAATGAAAATCATGCCAAAATTACAGAAGTTTTTTTTCCCCTTAGTTTCTTCATAAATTATCACATCTCTATTTTTTCTTCCTGCTAGATTTGCTCTTTGCTTCTGTGTATCTGTAAAAAAATGCATTGTCAAGCCAGTTCCACATTTACTTTATTGCAGGCATTCCTTCAACGATGCTTACTTCAAATGTGACACCTTCAATGCTTCAATCGGAGCCTCCTCTGCCTTGTGCGCCCGTAACGCAGTGGTACGACCCGTCTGTAAGTCCAGCAACAGCAGCTCATTGCGGACTGTTCCACTACTTGGTGGGTTGGGGTAGCTCACTGACAAGAAGCTGGAGAGACTCACCCATTCAATAGTTCTTCAGAGACAGAGAAATAAAACAAAACAAATGATACTGAAGTGAACAAAATGTGAATTTACTTCATGTAGTTATGTGAACCACACATAATTGGTTCCAGAATCATTCGTAACAAGGGCTATTGCTCAAGTTGTATTTTGTAACAATGGTCTAGGTTTCAGACACTGGATGTAGATTTCACCTACTAATTTTGAACTTAGTAGAGTCCAACCGTATCAAAGATTTCTTGACAATTGTCCAACTGTACTGGCGTGAGCATTTGACCTTATTAGCTTTGATCAGTGGATATTCAGTTTTCACTAGCTGATACACATATCAGCTCTGCCAGTTAGACTAGTTAACGGCTGTATAACATTCTCATTCAGTGAGTGACATTATATCCATGCATTATGTTTGAATTTGATCAGCACTCATTTTCACAAAACCTGACTTTTCAGATCCAAGGCTTTTGTGAGAGGTGAAGATTTATGTGAATGGTTACATTATAAATGAGTTTAGCTTATTTGGTTGATAATAATGGACTGCTTATATCACAATATAAATATTATCCCTATGTGCTCTAGGAAACAAAGGACAGAAAAAGGAGACAGTTTAACCATCAACAATTTCAATAGTTCAGTTGTCCAACGAAAAGTAGTGGGCTTTAAGGACAGCTTTGAATTGATCAATAGTTTTTGATATTCTTATTGTGTCCGGGATATTACTTCACAGCTCAGAAGCTGCTGACTGAAACGATTTTGAATCATAAAACTGTGTATTAATTTTAGGGGAAACGAGCAGGACTTGGACTGAAATCTAAGATTTCTACTGGGGCGATATTGGACTAGTTCCTAGAGATAGGATGGGGCAAGATCATTGATACATAGGAACACAAGAGATAGAATCTTAAACTGATAAGTTCATTTCGGTTTGTACAAATCATGGACACAATCTTTAAAGTACCTACCTGACTGTGGTGGTGTGAATATTATACTCCCTGTACAAGGAGCCTGTTGATAAGTTGTACACTTGCACAAGACCCGAAGATGTTCCTGGGAGAAAAAAAATGACACAATGCTTCATTCACACAATACTGTTTATTTTTTCTTCTACAATTTGTTAAAAATATGATGCACCGTTACAGCCCATGAATGACACTGCTTTCCCTAGCTCAAATTGTATCACTCAATCTAATATTTATGTTGCAATCTCAGAAACAGGTACAAACATGTGGAATTTACAAACAATGATTTTACAAGTATGTACATATATGCATGGTGAACCACCCCCCTAAACCTTGACCTTGAACTTGAAGTACAAAAAAAGGCAATGCCTTTTCATGGCATTTCATTTGTTTTCACACTATTAGCCACATAGTGAATTGTTCCGTACTACGGAAAAAAAATCACAGCAGGATCATGTGATGTGATTACACATATCTGATCAATGAAATATAGCAAGAACACATGACCATTTCTCAGGTTTATTTTTTTTGTTCTTATACACTTAATATCAGTGCACTCTGTAACATCAGAATTGCTCTGTACCAGTTTATTATTATTATTTATTTTTTTTTTTTTTTTGGGGGGGGGGGTTGCATCTTTAGATTTATGTTTCTTACATTTCTTGATGTTAGTAATTTATGTGAATTCTACACATATTTCGCCTGAAATTAATAAGGTAATGTTTCATCTGTATAGAAATGTACATGCTACGTTATTTCTGCCCTTGAGATTTTGCGAGAAAGAAAGACAGGCAGTTTGGCAGTATCTTGAGAACATTGATTATACACGGTTTATATCTCCTAATACATTTTGACTTTATTGTACATGTACATGTATATGGGCAATTCCATGATTAGTTACGTTACACTTTATGACAAACTTTACTCAACATTTGGCCCTTACATGAATATGCTTTGATATTATTTTTCTGTTTTGGTACTGTCAGTTCTCTAGATTGACACCTACTTCATAACATCAAGCAAAATCATGAGACGTGTTTTAGTGGGTAATAAAAAGAACTTTAATTATGGTTAGTTACGTTACATAAAAAGGACATGGAAAAAAATGACAAGTCTTTGTCCTCAAATTTTTGTCAACCTGTTTTCAACTGAAACAAACTCTGGTATTCATGCTATTTGTGGTGTCTTGATAAGTTATTTGATATATAACTTATTGATAAATATCTTTTCATTTTTGACTACAACATCAAAAACATGGTTAGTTATGTTACATTTTGTCCATCCACACAAATTTGCGATTATTCATGTCTTTTTCAGATTTAGTATGCATTTGTGGGGCTTTACTACTTTCAAAACAATGAGAAGAGGCTGTTGGCATGGAAAAAACTGCAGAATAAATGATAATTTTTCATAAAACAGATGTATTCACACTAGTCCCACATGTGGTATTTCACGTACGGTTCTGATTATCGCTAAGAGGGTGCTGTTGAAGACATACAATTTAGAGTAGAAATGATGTCCCCCATTGTTTCTTCATGATTGACACCCATTCAAACCATTAAAATGTAATATGTTTCGAGATAATCATTTGTGATTTGTCCAATAATTCATGGATTTGCCCATATGATACTGTGTTGCTGAAATACCTAATGAAAGAGAAAGAAATGAGGTCCCTTACCTATGGCAATAAGTGGCTTATAGAAGTGGACATTCTTGGTGGTCAGTGGGGGACACATCCTGATCACAGTGGGCGTGTCGGCTATCCCGCTGGAGAGCCCCGTCATGACGAACTTCAGCAACACGCACCTGCCGTGCTGCACGCCCCCGTCCGTCACCATGTCGGGCGGACACAGGAGGTCCGCAATGGACGTCTTTGGCACCGGAACCTGCGAGGATTTCGGCGACGACAGAAGCGGGGGCAGGAATTCAAAGTCACCATTCAGGTTCGGCGGGAACGACTGACCCGGAGAGTAGAGAGGGGATAGCACCAGCTGGGAGTGGTTGCTGCCCAGACTCGAGGGGATGTGATCCACCGTCATCAGCGTCCAAAACAGGATGCGGCCGTCACTCATCATGAGGGCCGAGTGGCTCTCGCCGACGGGGCTGCACGCCAGACCGAACGTCCTCATGTGCTTGGTGACGCGGAGCGGGTCCGACTGACATCGGAGGTCGTAGGTCACGTCCTGTCCGTCTAAGGTCACTTCTCCACCTCCTCCTGAGTGATATGATAATGATAATAATATCATCTTTTATTCGCACAAAAAATGGCAAAATCACAAAAAAAAAACATAGAAATCATGTTTACATTTACAACAGATTATTTGCAATTACATGAAAAGACAAGACAAACACAAAATCAGATTACACTTTAAAAACACAGACATAAAAAAATTACAATTCCAGAAAGAACATAACACCTACCATCATTATTTCTTCCACATGATTGACAAAATGTTATTGCTTTTATTTCATTGGTGAAAACATTCTTTTTCAAACAAAATGATACCATCATCATTGATTTTGAGTATTAGGCGTTTGGATCCTAGGGTCATTTTCTGAGGCAATGTCGTATCTAAAATTTGTTACTTTTTCAACTTCAGCGATCCTTGGAACACTGAGATATTCTCGCGTCACGGTGTGCCGTAGATTAAGCTGTGCAGACAAACCGCAGGAATGCCTTCACTTTGATAAATACAATGTGAGGTATGGCTCACATTGTCAATGTGGTTTGTCTGTGCAGCTTATTCTATGACATGCTATTACACAATAATATATCGGTGTTCTGAGGATCTCTGGAATTTAAAAAGGAGCAAATTTGGAAAATGACATTGCCTCAGAAAAATGGCCCTAGGATCTAAAAACCTTACTCAAATCAATGATCATAGTATAATTTTGTTGAAAAAGAATGTTCTAACCACTACCATTTTGCTGATGATTTTGAAGAAATTAACAATCGCAGGTGTTACATTCTTTCTGGGCCACCCTGTACAGTGGTACCGTGTGAATAAGTTCTCAATGCATAGCAGTCCTCATGAAATGTTGAGTTTTGAGGCAGAGTGGTAGCCTACCTGAGAAGCCACCATAATACTGGTCTGAGGGAGTTGAGGCAGAACCAGGAGTTGTGGTCACCAGTCTTCTCCTGACCCTGATACTGATACTACCATTCTCATGGAGACATGTCAGGACATCACGTTGTCTGTTACGAGAAGAAAAGTGACGGAAAACAATCAAATTCTGTAATTTGGCTGGAATTTTATATAACATTACTGAGTTGTTGAATTTTAAAGGCAAGGTTCACTCTGACATAAAGTTGGTTCTAATAAGAGCAGAAAAGTGAGAGAAAGTTATTTATGAAAGTTTGGCGAAAATCCACCAAAGAATAACGAAGTTATGAAGTTTTAAAGTTTCAATTTTGTGACGTCTCATGCGAGCAGCTCCCCATATGTCATGTGATGTAAATTCCATAAATTGCAATTTTTTAATGGTTCATGATAACTGAATGGGTTTTATTTTCATAGAAGCCAGTATGAAATAATGTTTCTGATAATACATTGAATGTACAAGTAAAATCATTGTCGAATTTCTGAGAAAACGTCACTTTATGGAATTTTTATCACATGACATATGGGGAGCTGCTCGCATGTGACGTCACAAAATTGAAACTTTGAAACTTCATAACTTCATTATTCTTTGGTGGATTTTCGCCAAACTTTCATTAATATGAAATTAATTAATCATTTTTCTGCTTTTATTAAAACCAACTTGACGTCAGGGTGAACCTTGCCTTTAAGTATCCAACCCATGGTCATAATCTCCATAGTACACAAGACACATTATAATGCAAACCCTCAAAGTAGAACAAAAGTGACACCAGGTGATTGATCGTTGCTTTGTGCAGCACTGCAGCCCCTAGATTATGGAATAGATTACCACTAGATATCAGGAAATCTCAGACAAAGAATGTTTTAAATTAAAAGTGAAAACTTACTTGTTTTAAATACAAATTATTTTTATTCGTATTTCTACTTAAAAGGTAAATGACATGATTGGGGGTAGTCCTCAACTTGGGCTAAAACTACTCTAGAATCAAGTAAACTATGCAAGGATTCTCCTGTGAAAATCTTGTAGTCCAACGTTAACTCGTTCTAAAATAAACAATGTCAATATCACTCGTAGCACGGAAACCTGCTGTGTGGCTCTCTATGGGGCTTATTTTTATCATGCCCAGATAAAATTAAGATACTCCTATATGTTTATGCTTGATCCTCCTTAAGTAAACAAATTACAGACAAATCCTCCCAGGTGGGATATCCACTCCTGCTAGTGTTTAGTTGGTATATATTTCAACTCATTTGGTTCTTGAGGCATTTTTAAGTGTTCCCAATCATGTCACTAACCTTTAACAGTACATTACATAGTATTGTGCTGTAACACAACATTTAGTAACTTTGGAACCCGCACGCCTGAACATCACAAATTTGGTCTTAAAAGATGCGCAACATTTGATAGAAAAAAGTCATGAAACGTCGAAGTGAGAGCTCCAAACATCGAGGGAAGAAGCGCCTCCCAGGGCCCCCTCCCACTTAAATAAGGGTTATTGATTGTTTTGAACTGCAATATCTTAGAGCTTCATTTTCACACCTTATCAGAGAGTCAAGTAGCACGAAGGATTGTGTAGATCAGACTTTTTAAAACTGGGAACATTGTTAAATGATACCTTTAATACAGCTAGTACACTCCCTGGTGTACACTCACCTGCAAGGGAACACCTGCTGGAATGGAGACCCACTCCTCTCCATAGGAATGACACTGACTGTCTGGTAGATGGCCAGGTCTAGGATCAGGATCTCTCGGGCGTACAGCAGTAAGAGGTGGTTACGGCGGGCCCGCAGGTAGGCCAGCTGCAGGCACTCGTTCAGGCCTGCTAGCTCCTGGTCCTCGCTGGACGCACTGGCAGCCTTTTGTCTACGTGATAATAATGATAATGAATGATGGTGATAAAATTGATAACAATGATGATATAATGATAATGATGAAAATGATAATGATGAAAATGATAATGATAATAATGATGATAATAATGATAAGTATAATAATATGTATATCAATTTAATAACAGAAAATGTAAATATAATACACCATGAAATCTATACTTATATTTTTTACAAGGTGAACAAATAACTTTTACTTTTTAAACAATTTCATTGAAGGGGATTCTTGAATGTTTTGTGGTATACTGCTCCATATTTTGGGAGCAATGTTCACATATGCTCTGTCCCTTGACTGGTTTTTGTTCTTGGTACAAGTAAATGAAGTTTTGGGGCTGAACGTAAATCTTTAGCAGGGTTATAAAATTTGAGGATATGGACAAGGTACTGAACTGTGCAAGATTAAAGAATTTGTAAGTGGTTAATAAAAATTGGGTGTTAATCTCTTTGAGACTGGTAACCAGTGAAGAGAGTTCAAGATATGTGAAATACTGTTGGATTATTTACGGGTGGAAAAACGATGGACGGACAGATGCCAAAGTGATCCCTTGGTCTTTCCCCAACTCAATGGGCTCAACAAAAAGACTCAAGTAAACTTGAGTAAGCAATAAATTTCAGTGGTTAGTTAATACATGTATGGCAATGAAACTGCATTGGCAAGAGATAGAACAGATCTAAAATACCCCCGGCAGCCATGTTCTGTCATACTTTGCTTTGTTATCTCCCACGAGATGTCGCACCCTTCGCAGTGCCGTCCGCGGACCACTAGCACTGCTCCCTCTCCTGTCATTGGCCGAGATGCTTGGATTCCCAGCGCTCTGATTGGACGACTGAGGACTGGGAGTTGTGATGTAAAACTTCTTGCCGTTGCTGGACGGTGATTTAGCGGCACTGAAGTCATTGATGAACAGGATGCAGTCATTGCCCAATACTGCAGGAATTAAGAAAGGTTAAGAACATTTGTCAATCTTTGTATTAAGACAACTGCCCTGGAGGACCACTCTCCTCTGAAGAAAACTCCACTGAGGAAAACTCCCCTGAAGACAACTCCCCTGGAAGACAACTCCCTCACGGACAACACATATTTTGAAACTGGAAACATTGTCAAACTCCTTTGGGGGAGTTGTCCTCAGAGCAGTTATCCTCCAGGGAGTTGTCTTCAGGGGGAGTTGTCAGATGGGAGTTGTCACAGGAAAGTAAAATGATAATGCTATCATTCCCTGATATCAGTTTTGATGAAATCTTTTTGCATTTGAAATTTAATCTCAGTTTCTTTTTTTAATCACACAGTACATCATTCAATACAACCGAATAAGGCTTTTTTCATTACACTTAACCCTTTAGCCACTGAAGACTCTGTAGAAAAGGGCTTATGGTTCCCTGGAAGCAGTAACAGCATATCAGCCATTCCACGTAAGGGTCAACGTCAATCAAAGAAATTAAAGTGAAAGCAAGTGATTTTTTGTCACATATGATTCAAAAGAGGAAATATTGAAACCATCTAAATCTCAAGATTTTTTAAAATAAAGCATTTGAATAAAGTTACAGCCTCCTGAACACGCATGAACTTTGTGGTAAAAAAGAAGGATTTGGGTATAAATCACAAACAGAGAAAATAAATGAAGCTGATTCATAACATTGTTGCTTTCTGCATTCATTAGGTAGCTATTCAGTAAGTTTGTATAACATTAAGAATTTTTCCAAATGCTTTTCGTATTTTCCCAGTATTTCATCATGAAAACACCTGCGAAATATGTCACGCGAGTCACAAAATAAGGGGATTTTTTAAGATTACTAAATAACTAAAAAGAGTTTCAGCTGGTGTTTGACATGTAAGTGAAGAAGTGATGGTAATCTATCAAGAGAAGTTTAAACATTTTCATTTGCCCTGCTGTTTGCATATCTTGAAGAAAAAACAATCTCAAGAGTGTCACGCGAGTCACGCATGCTGTATGTCGGACAAGTCACAAACCAGAGTATAGATCAAAAACTGAGAAAATAAGTGAAGCTGATTGCTTTATCTGATTCCAATAGGTAAGTTTTTCCAGTCAATTTGATAAAACATTGATAATTTTTTCAAATGCTTGTAATATTCTCCCAGAATGCCTATTTTATTATGAAAACACTCATAAAATATGTCATGACAGGGTTTAAGATCTGACCATTTTACTGCCAAATGTATGTAAAAAATATTTAGGGGGCTAAATTTCCTCTTATCCTATGCAAAATTTAATTACCTACAAGATCATTATAATTTCATTTTACATGTAAATAAATAAATTGGAGAAAAATGGAAAAATGTTACCCCTACCCCTTAATTTTGAGAAGTGTGAAAAAAATAAGTGCATTTGTCAAAAAAATTATTCTGAGAAAACCAGTCAAGCTAAAGGCCTGAAAATTTAATCAATTGTGTCCCTTATATTTCCCCTTAAGTGATTAGATTTCTGATATTGTTGCCTTCATACTTTTTTCAAAATAAATATTTGACAATTTAGATTTTACTGATTTTGAACCCAAATTCATACACACCCTGTATATTCTACAATTTTCATAATGTATTGAAATTTATGGATATTTTCTCTTCTAAAACTGCCCACCTGTTCTTATGAATACATTTTCTATACCAAAAATGCAATATGCATACATTAGTTGTTGCTGTGTCTGGCAAGCCTCCAGCAAGCTATCAGGTTGCTAACAACAACCTTTGTCAAACAGAATAGTATGCAAAAAATTTGCATTTATTATGACACTGTTCTAAAGGCAACATATGCCCTACTCTGGCTTCCAGACATTATAGATTAATCCATCTTTATATTGATTAGGAAACTGCTATCTTCGGTCAACTGCTCTGGATAATACAAAAATCTGGATTTAAGGCACAGTAAGTATCTTTGGAGGTAAAACAGTCAGAGAGTGAGTATACAATGGAGGTCAAAAAAGTTGCATGGTCTAGAATTGAGACTACGTGTGCCCAGTAGCTACACTGCAACATATACACACACAAAATGTTGACGAATCTAAAAAACAAAAGCATATTTTGCATTTCTTAGCAGGGTTGGGTTTCTTC
>JZLH01S0626885.1:10608-24210 GCA_001188425.1 Eucidaris tribuloides | reverse complement strand
AATTAAAACTTTCACAGATGCTGAAATTTTAATAGAAACATGTTTTAAACACTCACACACTCAGTTTAATCAAGTTCAAGTAAAGATTTTAATTTAGATACTTTATATTTGAAAGTTTATTTTGTACACCACGTTCATATTGTTATATTGATATTTTTTTCATACCCCATGTTTTGACTTAGGCAGTATTGAATTTCTGCCACTATTGCTAACAATCACTTGCATTCTTATTCATATTGTACCATTATAATGTTCCGTGTATTTTCTTTCAAATTGTATATGTATGATTTTTAACATGGTTTTAACTGTGGTAATTCACTTGCTTTAGCCATTTGGCTAAAAATTGTTGAATAAATTACCTAGAATTGAATTGAATTGTTCATCCATAGTGTTCATACTCACAGGTTAAGTTTGCCGAGTCGAAAGGGTCAAAGGCCAGGCAGTGGAGGACATCGGTAAACGTTTTCTTCCACAACTTTGTGCCGGTGTCTGCGTTCCAGAGAACGACGCTGTACGGAGGATGTAACGCAGCCAGCAGGTCATGCGATGCATCTTGTGATGACAACCATTGTAGGTCTGAGGTAATAATGTGACAAACAGACACAAGTATGGAATGAAGAGGTTTAGGAAGAAGAAAAAGTGACACAGATACACTGGATATACGTTGCCACCCATATATGCACTAGCGATTTCTAAATGGCAGCCAGCAAACTTTATAAGCAAGCATGGGGGAAATAATTTAGTTGGCTTGAAAAAGTCCTAAGGAGTGGACGCCAGCTAACCAGTATATATAAAGCTTGGTAGAAGCTAAATTTCTTGTTCTTAATATTTAAAAAATCAACATTGCCTCCCCCCTCCCCCCCATCACTTTAGCCATCGGCAATGTACATAGTGATACCTGCTCAATGATCATTTAAAAATCACAATTTACATGCCATTCTGACTGATTTTAGCAGGTTTAAAAGGATCCGCCGCTCGTAATCCATGTATGTTCAATACCATTCGCTTGCCCCTATCGCAAGGCCACGTGTAACAACAATCGTGGAGCTGTGAGCAGAATTGCCATTGAAAGTAGGGCTGTGTGCATTTCGCCTTTCTTCGGTTAAATGCGTGCTGCATTGGGAAATGTACACAATTTGTGCGTGCTCGTTTTCTGAATGTATACGGGCATTCCCGAATATAACCCAAGCCCGGCCAGCTCGAAAACATCACGATATGCAACTTTTTGGTCCCTATAAATGTTTGTTTTATGCCTGGTCTGACACTAACTATACCTTATGAATGATTGCCCAAAATTACACCATGGCTTTGACTTCCCTTATTTCACTGCAATAAATGCACTCACCCAATACTGGCTTGCTCCCTTCTGAAAAGCTGGCCCTCTCATTGGCTGCGCACACGTCCCACACTATAATGAGACCACTAGAGTCTGCCGTGGCCAGCCGCAGGGTGTAGGGTGCATCAATAGTGTGGTGGTAGTTCTCCCGCGCCCACTGGACACGCACCACGGGGCTCCTGTGCTTCTCAAGAGTTTGGAGTATCTGGGAACGTCAGAGGGGGAGTGGCAATGAAAACAGATTCAGTAAACAAAGATTTGAAGGAGGAACTATGTTTTAATGAGCAGGAATATATTATGACAGTTCACTGGTGGCATTACAAACCACCATTATTTCATTTATTTATTCCACTTATTTTTCAAAGATACAGGCTAACATTGTGGAACTTCAAATAAAAAAAATGTCAAACTTTGATATTTGAGCTACATAGCAGTGTTTAAATGGACAAACACACTAGAATACAAAAGTTTGGAAAGTTATGCTGCCACTGGCAAGATATGAATGAATAAACAATTAGCACTCGGGTGGAGTTCAAAATACATGTAGCCTAGATCTACACACAGTAAGTCTATGTGAGGAAATAAGCAGGTGAATCTGGTCAACCGGAGTACTTGTAGATTTTCACTGTTTTGAAGCACTAAATAATCATTTTGAAATACAACTTTTTCAGGGCTTCATTTTCAGACCTTATCAAAGACACTTGAAGCATGGAGGACTATTTACCTCACATTTATTTTTAAACTGTAGTCATTATTAGCCTGTGGCTTTAAGTAATTTTTCCTCTAAAAGTGCTCTTGAAATGTGACTTCTGAACATTATATTTTGACAAGGTCCTTACCATTTTATGAGCATGAATATCTTATAACAATTCTGGCATTTACAAACAACTAATCCCGGTCTTTAATTCAGTTTTTTAAGTTTGGATAACATGTGATCCAAGTGATCTATCCTCTTCCCCCCCCCCCCCTTGCCAGTGGACACCTTAAATCACCCTAGATCTGAAACCAATTTTCTGACTAACAGGAAATGTCAGGACTGTATAGAAGGAACACACACATACAAAATAATTTGTGGGATACACCGCTTAGAACTGAATGCTAATTAATATCAATGCATCCATCTTATGATGGCATTTATACCAATTCTCAGTAATAGCAATATGGTGTGCTAGTGTTGCACGACTAAGTCGCCAAAAGTCAGAGTCGCGACTATCTTCAAGGAGTCGTGACTCCGACTTTAGAAATGCAAGAGTCGAATATCTGGATCACTGTGAAAACATCAATGACAATCAACATCGCAGTCTTTTCAGTTCATTGTTGTATAAAATCATGGCCAGTTCAGTTCAAGTACATGTAGAGACATATTATTCAAGTTGTTGAACTGAAATCATTGGAGGAGGACACTGAACAGTCACTACAGGCTGTAGTGTGATTTTTTTTTACCTATTGATCATGCCGACAGACCCGAACGTCGAGAGTCGCCAAATAGTCGGAGTCGCGACTTTTGATGGGCGACTAGTCGACTCCAAAAAATCCTGGAGTCTTGCAACACTATGGTGCGCCACCTATCGAGTCCAGTGGACAGGCCAATTTCCATCTTCAGGGACGACATTAGCCTTTTGACAAGGCATTGTGGGTGTGGGTTGTCCCTCACGCCATTAAGCCTCTGAGCAGTAGTTGTATCCCGTGCGCCTAAAAAGAGACTAATTATAATGCCTACACTCCTGGCGCACCGAAAGATTGGCTATTCACCCACAACGCCTTTTCTATCTTGCACTGACCGAACCAAACTAATTATATATGCAGGACAGATCTTGGAGCCTCATATGGACCGATCATGAATATTCATTACATAATTGGTTTGTTGCCCAATCCACGTTACGGACCGGTTTCAAATCGTACAGTAAGTGAATATACCGTAGGGGCCTACTGTTTGAAAAGCAAGCTATTTCCCGTAACACTAGAAGGAATTTGACTAAACTAGCTTTTTTTTGTCATTGCAGAGTACCTCGTAATTGCATAATGGAATGAATCTAATGTCGGAAAATAGATAGTCAACGTTGATAACACAGTTTCAGAAATCTATTCACCTACTGTAAACATGAACGCATCCATTACACGCGTCCAGTGCAGTGAATTCAACAAAAACGGTCAGAATATCGCAAGGAAATGTGCGGTATGTATTGTTTAGTTACATGTACTGGTAGATAGGATTCATGATACGTACTATTTTCCATGAGGCATTTTGTTTTTTGGCATGTCTGTTGGACCTGACAGGTGGTACACCGTAATACCAAGAATTGTTCTTTCCTGATACAAGATTGCTTCTCTTACCTGAATACTTCTAGTGTCCAAGACGACAACTGACGAGTGACAGCCATACGCAAACAAGTTTTGCCAGCCCCTGTAAAGATGATAAAATGAGTCAATGTATTTTGATGTGACTTTGTTAAGTAATTTCACAAGCCATTTTCCACAAGCAAGTTTTTCTGGGGTTTTTTTCACCGTTTTAGTTCCAGAATCTCTCAGCCCTTTACTTACTAAAAACAACACAAAAGTTAATCTGTGGGACTAAGAGAGTTAAATTGCAAAAGAATTGTGACTACTTGCTTGTGCTGTACAGGCCCCCTGGGACCAGGGTTGGCAATTTCCCGGGAAATACCTGTATTTCCCATCCCACCCAGGTGGGAAATACTGGGAAATACTGGGAAATACCGGGAAATACCGGGAAATACCGGGAAATACCTGGGAAATACCTGGGAAATACTGGGAAATACTGGGAAATATGTGGGCGATACAAAGCAGTGTACTCTTGAAGTTGTACAAGGTCAACTAAAAAGGCCATTAATTCCCTTCATTTGGGCTCTTCTTACACAAATCCACCTTGAACTGATAAATTTCAAATGTAAAGACTGTCAAAAACCTCTTTTTAATTTTGATAATTTAATTCAGTGTTATTTCACATACTGTACAGAACTACACTGTACATTATTCAGATGTTACATGTAGCTTTTTTGTGGGGTGTGGTCCTCATCTTGCTGAATATACAGGGACAAAATCAATATTTGTCTATGGGGTATGCTGTTTAAGTGTTTTGACTTATGGAACAATTCAGATATTTGCAGACTGAAATGAGTGAAAACAATTTCTCAAATAAAGTTGAAAAGCAGGCGATTTTAAAATTTTCCTACTTTCAGCATTGATTTGGCTGTGTAGAAAATTTGTCCAACCAATTAGACTGAATTCTTAGTTCCCCACTATCAGTTAAAGACGCTATATAACACTGTGGAAGACTGGTTTAAAAAAAATTGTCGAACTTTGCTATCTGACATATCTGACAGTGTTTGAATGGACAAATAAACACCCTAGAACACAAAAGTTTGGACAGTTATGCTGTCACTAGTAAAATATGTGCAGATACAAATTGGCACATCAATTTTATATCGGGCGATAGGAAATTCTGCAACACAGCAGTCTATGGAGAAAAGCTGGAATGGTCTCTCAATGATTTTCAATTTTTTAAAGCACTTAATGATTGTTTTACACTGCAATTTTTTCAGAGCTTCATTTTTAGACTGTATCAAAGACACTAGTAGCATGGGGAATCATGTAGCTCAGATTTTTTAAACTGGAAACATTGTTATACAGTGCCTTTAAGTTACTTTTTGTTGTATTTTGTGTTGAACCACACTTACTGAACAACAATCTCTACATTTTTTTTAGTTATTATCCTTCAAGAAATAACTTTTTTATAGTATTTCCCGTTTTTGTCAAAAATAGCAAGGCGGTATTTACCACCCGGTATTTACCGCCTGGTATTTACCGGCCAACCCTGCCTGGGATGGAGCCAGGGGTACTGCAGTATTCCCACTTTTTTGTAGGAGGCACAGGACCCCTACCAAAACTAAAGGTTAGGAGGTGCTGCACCCCATAGCAGGGATGTAGTCGAGGCCGGCGGTTCCGAGTCACGAGGCCGCTGGAAAAATAGTATTGCCATAGACCTTGTACACGTGACTCGGTCCGAGGCCAAGGCCAAGGCCAAGGCCGGCGAAATCTGGCCTCGAGGCCGGCCTCGACTACATCCCTGCCCCCTAGTATTCTGCACTCTCTTTGTTTTGCACCATAAAATAAAGCTCAATAAATAAATATATAAATAAATAAAACAATCTGCTTGAGGACCTGGGGTGGTAATTCTCGAAAATTCTTAAGTCGGGCAATGAAATATGAAAAATGTGTCTAAGTACCCTATCTTGAGCGGGAATACTTTGATTGGTATTCTCGAAAGAACTAAGCACCCCACTAAGCTGAGCTGATGAAGTTGGTGCGTGATTCATACATCGAATGCGCATTTTTTTTTTTGTTACGCGCACGAGCGCTATCAATGCGCGCAAAGTCCACGGAGTTACGCGCGCGTCCCAAAGGCTTGAATGCGCGTACACTTTTGTGACCGGTGCAGCTAGCTGTAGTTATTGCTGGTAATACATGTATGTCTTCGGTTATGCCAAAAATTACGGGCTCTTTCGAACCTTTATCTTTCAATTAGTTCCTCGTCGTTGAATTCATTTAGAGGTTTTGCTTGACAAACAATTCCAGTATTCCCGACCGCCATTTCAATCGTTAAAACTGCGATGTTTATAACTCTTATCTCACTTAAGTCTCTTAAACATGTGTCTTAGACGAGGTAAATTAAGTAACGTGCTCAAAGTTAAGACATTTTGAGAATACCACTTAAGTCGGGTGCTCGAAGTTAAGACAATACTTAAGCCAGAATCTGGCAATTTAAGACTCTTAACTGACTTATGACCATTTGAGAATACCGCCCCTGATGACCTTTGTTTTTATATTTTTGTCACATTATTAGTCATTGATCAGTAGTGGTACCATATTGCCAGAACCAGCTTTTGGCACCAGATGAAGTGTTTATTTGCCAAATTGTCACATTGTCTTGCGACCTGTTTTGTGGATGTAATGAGATTTTTTTTTTGGTTGTCGCATGCCATTGATTCCCACCATAAAACAACTTGTCCTTGGGGCATGATGAATTTTTTTTTTTGCTTGTTAGTGTTACATTGACTTGAACCATCTACATGTACAGGGTTACTAACTTCCTAAGGCACAGTCCCTGGGGGGGGGGGGGGGGGGAGGGGGGGGGGCGGGGTGGGGCGCTGGAAGGGTGACTAAGGAAATCCTGGACATGGTCCCTTTTCATCAAAAAGATCTATTAGACATGGTCTCATGTTTTCAAATTTTTCAAAGTTTCGGCGCGACTTTGACGCACCGACACCCTCACAATGGTTACAAGTTTTGGTGCACTTGCGTAAACAATGCTTTTTTGCATCGTACACAATTCCATAATGGTGAAACGCTGAACGATGTACAATTGGCTATTTTCAGACATTGAACACTTAAAATGCATTTTTTTTTTTTTTTTTTTTATTTTTATAAAATTCCCCTAAATGAATTTATTTTTCTAAGTTATCTGGTACGCATGCAAAAGGGTAATAGATGGTCCTTCAAAATATAAATACGTTTTTGTTGATGTTATCTCCACTTTTCCTGTGAACTGAGAGGCCTTCAAATCTCAAATCAGCGAAAACGGCCATTTTGCCAAATTTCTCAATAAAAACAATACATCTGCCCCAGGCCTTTAAATCCCGTCGCCACACCTCACCCCTTTTTGTGGGTACTCACCACATATCCTTAAAATATCAGTGAACTTTGAAACGCCCTTGATGTATATCGCCGCACACGGGCAAGCCTAATTCAAAATGATTTATAAACCAGACGGAATGTCCCTGATCGATACTTCTTGTCTATCGGCACAAACTACTAGTTAAATATGGATGTTCGCCAAAAAGTTATGCAATGTTAGTGTCCCGATAAACCCCTGTCCACCTGGCAAAAAAAATGTTAGCAAATCTCTTTGGTTATAGCTTGAGAGCCGCTTCAACTAAAATTATACTGGATTTCTTGTATAGAGACATTCGTCGTCACTTCCTGTCCATGCCTGAGTGTAATGTGTTTTCGGTACAAATATTGCGCACCGTAAATCGTGTCCCGAAATGAAACATACAAACAAGACATTCTATACTTAGATGGATATTGGCTATGAATATTTGTTTCTAGAAAGCATTTATGAAAATCACGAAACGTTCTCGCATAAAAACGAACATCTCTGTTCTGATATCTTAAGGGGGAGGGCCCGAGACTTCATGCGCGCCACGCGCCTGCGTAAAAATGCAATGCGCGCAATTTCAGACAGGAAGCTCAATCCGCCCATTTAACGACTCCAGTCTTTGCAGCAGGCCTAAGGAAACCTTTCCCAAATCCTGACAATGTGCATGAGTAAGCAGAAATTTTTTTCAACGGAGATTGTTTTGTTGTGTACAGCGAATGATATGTGCTGATGCGTGGGTTTAGTTTGATACTTTTTTTTTTTTAAAGAAAGAGGTGTAATGAACTTGTGAATTTAAAGCTATATAAAATGAAGTTGGCATGTCTTAGCCGACTGGTAATCAAGAAGTTAACAAAAGGGGAACGTCTATGTTTGAAAACAACGGACCGTCCGCTGGACCACTTAATGAAGGTGTCAACAATCACTGTCGCATTATTGTTTTTTAAAGGCATCTTAGTCCGAAATTAACTTTGGCTGATAAAGCACAACAATAGTTTCCCGCAGTATTTGAATAAAGGGGAGGGGGGTATCAGAAATAATTCACTGTAAGAAAATAGAAATTTAGAATGTTCAAATCCGATGAATAAGCACAAAATCGACAAAAATATTAGCTTTGTTAGTCTGTTTACAGCGTGAAAACTAGTTGGCCAGGGCAGATACCATTTTCCTAAAGTTAGTATTAAATGTACACACTGAATTATTTAATTTATTTTAACAACATGTTCCTAAATATTTTTGCTAAGAGTCTATTCATGAGGATTACGTCGTTTTGGTCAGAGACGTTCGCGTTGTGAATAAATTTTTCATTGCAGAAGTAATAACGCGAGCGCTGTAGCAACAACTGGTTTGTGTTTTATAAGTACAAGGGCGCAACCCATTGCCATCCCCGTCCATTACGCATGTCCAGTTTCCTGTTTTAAATGTCTGTGATTTTATTCTAAGTGGGCAAAAGTTATTTTTGTCATAGACGTTCGTTGGTCAAAAATTGTTAAAAAAATATATTTCTCCTGTCGGGGTACCGATCTCCGTATGTTTACAGTACATGCCCGTCGTGCATTAACAGCCTTTTAAATTACTTTTCCAAGAAAAAAAACTATGAATGACGCATTTTAGAAAACTCAATACAGAGACGTTTCGTTTTGCCACATAGGTCCTCTTTTGGAAGAGATATAATGATTGCATCACTATATCATCCAAAATCATATCTTACAGTGACTTGTGAAGAGCATGGGACAAAGACCCAGGAAAGATCCCAGTGAAAAGAAAAAGTCACGCCGACAGATCCAACTAGATATGAAGAAGACAAAAATATAATAATGGCTAATAAAAATACAATGGCTAAGAGGGCCAAGCAACGGGCTGAGTCAACCAGCCGTGGTGTGAAAAAGGCTATTACTGCGCTGAAAGGAAGGCACATCGAGGCGAACACATGAGAAATAATGGCTTATCATAGTTTAGGCACCTGCCTAGCACTGTTCAATCGGCAGTACACGGCGCGTTCTAACGGGGGGGGGGGGGGGGTCGGGGGGGTGAGCCCCCCCCCAAAAAATAAATGGACATAAAAAATTAAATGAAAATTATTAATATATAAGCTGAAGGGCAATCTAGCATATGATGAAATATTTGATAGAAATGACGTATGAAAATGTTTAAAAATATGCGTATTACTATGGCCCGAGAAACACGTCTTTTAACACATATTTTCCAAAAAAATTCCTACTGACATGCTCGTTCGGCTATCGCTCCCCCTGTCGACTCCGATTTACATTTTTCACATAGGTCTTACTACTGTACATCGCTCTTGAAATCCTCAACAACAATCCGCTTACCAGATAAAATTTGTTCATAAATATACCGTTTTAAAATATGTATTTACTTCTGAATTAGTCTCATGTCTTTGCTACGTGTAATTTCAAAAACACTTCTTGCGTGGTTCCCCATCTCACACCCTGGTCTCTCCCACGCAGTATAATACCCAATTTACAAGTTTTCACATACTTCCTTGAACATTTTTTTTTTTTTAAAAATCGTGAATTCTCATCAAATATCGCCACCTAGCGGCAGTCAGGGGGACATACTACGGCCACCCCCCCCCCATTCAGTCAGCTAAAAAATTTTAAACAAAGAATGAAATAAAAGGTCACCAAGAAAATCACGGCAGCAGGAATGCAGGTCGTCAACCATTTTTGCGGAATAAGGGGGGCCAATATTTTCATTGGTGTGGAAAACGAATATGTCAAAATTGTCAAATGGCCGCAAATTGCAATATAAGCTGCAACTTTTCGTGCAAGAAGGCGTGCCATATATAGTGAATATGTTCCAATGGTCTTCGTAGTTCCTTGCGCTATTCTTGCTTACGTTTTAAGAATGAATTCAATGTGTCATTTTTTTAAGGGGGGGGGGGAAAGTAAGAACAATTCAAAATTTTTGGCGGCCCGTCCCGCGCGCGAGAATTGCAATAAACATTAATGCTGCAACACGTTTTTTCAGCAAAGCGTCTGCCAAAAAATTTGAAACATCTGTGTAGGCCCTAAATGGTTTGTAGTACTGTTGTGGCTATTCTTGCATTACAGTTTTAAGAATGATTCATTCAAATTTGTCATTTTTTTTGTAGGGGAGGCGGGCAGACAATGTAAGGAAAATTTCAACATTTCCGTCGCGCTTCGCGCGGCAGAATTGCAGTACAAGTAATACATAATATGTTAACATCTTTTTCATCTGGAGCAAAGCGCGAACAAAAAAAACAAAACATTGTGTAGGTGCAATGGTTTTGTAGTGCTTAACGTTGCTTGTGAAACATATATTTTGCCATGTTGTCATCTTTTTTGGAGGGGGTGGAGGAGCAACAGCAATTTGGTCACACTAATGTCTACCCCAATATTTTCATTGGCGTGTAATGAATACAATAATGTTTTTACAGTGCTTACGCAGCTTTATAACATATAATTTTTTCAATTAATCAGGGTTTTTGGGGGGGGAGGGGCAAACAATATGTTTGTCAAAAAGTTTTCATTGCGTGTTATAAAGTGTCCAAAAATTTCGGCGCGCACGCGCGCGAAAAAAATACATACGCTGACAATTTTTTCAAGAGAGTTGCGCACGCAAAATTGAATATTGTTATGTTTAATGTTTTGTTGTGTCTTTACATTGGCTTGTTAACACAATATCGTTTTTCTTTCAATTTACACAAACAAACCTTTGCCCCAATTTAAAATTTTTTCCATCTGACAGTGGAATAAAATGTCAAAAATTTTCTGGTGCGCTACTCGGCAGGAAAACTTTCAAAATATCTGCCTTATGAAAACTTGGTGTGGAACAGAAAAAATAATACGGTATATATGAATTATCGCGGAGGGATTCTTTGTTTGGATATCTCGGGTGCACGTTACGGAAAAGTTTGCATGCATAATTAGTTTCAGATTCCAAGAAGCCTATGTACAAATATCTTGCTTCTATATACTAAGGCACCTACAGATGGTTTTTAAGCAGTATATATTTGAACTGTTGAATGGCTAGAGACTAATGTATAAGTTTTTCATTTCTCATTATATTTTAATCATGTCTGTAAGCAACATCCCTGATTGGAACACGAACGTCTTATATAAAACGCAATGTCTAACAAGAAAAGCTGTACAATTATTTTGGTGAAATGGTTCAGTAACCTTTGTATTTATTAAAGATATTGGGTGAATATGGTAGAAAATATGAGAAGAAAATGACAGATAATGGGAACCTTCATTAGGTTTACAGCAGCTCAAAGTCAGGGCACAGAGTTAACAATTTTGAAAACTAACGTGTCTTAATAGCCATCAAGATGTTTTTATACTATAAACTAAGTATGCCTTAAGAGATTCATCTGAAAGAATATGGAATGTTATACTGCTAGGATGAGAATAAACCAATTATATAATCTCTTTTCCCACACCTGTCTGTAGTGCGAACATCTGTGATTAATACCAAGTCCCTGATATTACACGTGGTTTTATGAAAGTAATTGTTGAGACCAAAAAGGCCGTATAGTTGTGTGTTCTCTCTTATATTGCAAGAATAGGGGTATTCTACCTAAATAACGTCATTGACAGTGTTAAATACAGTTTAGGTGTTGCGTTTTGATATCTATTTGAAAGGATGTTTGGAATTCTAAATTCTTTATTAAAAACGAGGTAGAATGAAGAAATGATTGTGTTCAGAAGTACTTATTTTCACTGTTTACAACAGATTAAAAACTGTTTCCTGGAAGAAGTGTTCTTCATCAATTAACAGACAATAATTAGAAGACGCATAACGGTAAACTTGAATCATGGCTTGTAACAAACGTCTCTGAATGAAAAGAAACATCCCTGATTAAACAGGCTCTCTTTCACGCGCCACCGAGGTCTATATGGTTCTCTGTCAGATCACTCGTTGTATATAATCCAATTCCCCATCCTCTTGATCTTTAACATACTGACAGAGCACTCAGTCTGAACGTGTTTTTGGAGAATGAGAGAGAAGTGACGAACGATTTTTGAAAAGGTGCCGTGAGTGGGAAAATTTTACACAATTGGTCAAATTCATTGTTAGGCGACTTGTTATAGCTTCATATAGGAAACCTTCAATTTTCCCATAAAAATGAAAGCTCCCATACATATCCTAGTTCAGCAAATGATTCCTCCAATGAAACATTTTCAATATCTAAAACATCTCCTGAGAATGTACGTTTTAAACATCAGGACGTTTGCCAGTTTGACATAGTTTCCTTCTACCGTGAATAAAAACGGAAACTGCTGGGAAAATCCCAGTATAATTGGGTGTGTATGGAAGCTGGAAAAGGGGCTAGCAGCTACAAATGGTTTCATTTTCCGTTCTGCATTTTTAATATTGGCTGGTTTTTACCCAAATTGTACAATGCGTTCAACGTTTCACCCACTATGATTATTTTCAAGTTTTCGTGTGCCCAAAATTTTTTAAACCCTTAGACATGGGTGCCTATTTACGGTAAAGATGCTTAGATGGGTATGGATTTGGAGTTCTCAGTGGCGCACCCCTGTCCGACTATAATCTGAGTACCCCCCCCCCAAATTTCCTACGCCAACTGCATTGGTCCGGTGGTCAAATTCCCTACGACCACTCTGTGATCAGTTGGTCCGTTGGTCAAATTCCTTACGCCAACTGCATTGGTCGAATTCCCTACGACCAGGGTTAGGGTTAGGGTTTTGGGGGGTTAGGGTTGGGGTGTTTAGGGTTAGGGTTAGGGTGTCTAGGGTTAGGGTTAGTGTTAGGGTTAGGGCTAGGGTGTTTGGGTGTTACGGGTAAGGGTGTTTAGGGTTAGGGTTACAGTTAGGGTTAGGGTGTTTAGGGTTAGGGCTAGGGTGTTTGGGTGTTAAGGGTTAGGGTTAGGGTGTTTAGGGTTAGGGCTAGGGTGTTTGGGTGTTAAGGGTTAGGGTTAGGGTGTCTATGGTTAGGGTTAGAGTTAGGGTATTTAGGGTTAGGGTGTTTAGGGTTAGGTTTTAGGGTAAGGGTGTTTAGGGTTAGGGTGTTTAGGGTTAGGGCTAGGATGTTCGGGTGTTAAGGGTTAGGGTTAGGGTGTTTAGGGTTACCATTAGAGTTAGGGTATTTAGGGTTAGGGTTAGGGTGCATTGGTTCGTTGGTCCGTTGGTCAAATTCCCTACGACCAGGGTTAGGGTTAGGGTTTTTTGGGGTTAGGGTTGGGGTGTTTAGGGTTAGGATTACGGTGTCTAGGGTTAGGGTTAGTGTTAGGGTGTTTAGGGTTAGGGCTAGGGTGTTTGGGTGTTAAGGGTTAGGGTTAGGGTGTTTAGGGTTAGGGTTAGAGTTAGGGTTAGTGTTAGGGTTAGGGTGTTTAGGGTTAGGGTGTTTAGGGTTAGGGTTAGTGTTAGGGTTAGGGTGTTTAGGGTTAGGGTGTTTATTGTTTCGTTGGTGCATTGGTCAAATTCCCTACAGCTATGCCAACTGCGTTGGTCCGTTGGTCAAATTCCCTATGCCAACTGCGTTGGTCCGTTGGTCAAATTCCCTATGCCAACTTGGTTTATTGGTTCATTTGGTCAAATTCCCTACGACCAGATCAGTTGGTCCGTTGGTCAAATTCCCTATG
>JZLH01S0626882.1:23826-34847 GCA_001188425.1 Eucidaris tribuloides | reverse complement strand
CACACACACACACACACACACCACACACACACACACACACACACACACACACACACACACATATGCAGGCCCCCACACACGCATGCACGCACACATACAAAAATCTTCCATGCAGCAAGGATTTGTTTGTTGAACCTAAAGTCTTCACAAAAACATACGGTGAATGCAGCTTTTTCTCCTACTACTCCAGTCTTGCAGAATGAGCTCCCTAGTATAATCAAAAGGTATAAACACTTTAAAAAAATCCAGTTTGCTTTAAAGACTCATCTGTTTCAGCTTTGTCTTAGATTTTTTTCCTTAATGAAGCATCCTTTAGTACAATATCTGTTTATGTCTGTACTTACTTTTCTTTTTTTTCTCTAACTCCAGAGAGTATAGTGAATTAACCTCAGTATTGAAACAAATGCATGTCATACCAGCAGGAGCTCTGATTAGTCAGTGTAGTGCAGAATGAAGTGGACTGCTACACATAGATAGGGAAACTTTGTACATGGTTTTCTTACCAACTGTCTCAAGGCTAGCTGCCTCTCACACAGGGCATCATACATGGTCCGTCCTTCCTCTGTACTCTTCATGGCCTGGATAACCTGCATCTCTTGCTCCTCAACCTCCAACACATCCAGCTCCAACATCAAACACAACATCTACAAAAACAAACAAAGCAATAGGTATCATTACAATTTACATTAACATTTGAAATCATATGACCTTTGACATACTTATGTGACCTTTGACCTCAATATAAAATTGAGGACCCCATATACCATCTATCATCCAAGTTTTGGTTACAGATGGGCTAATGATTGCAAGTTACCACCCCCAGTAGAATTCGCAAACTATATTTTAATATTTGACCTCATTTGACTTTTGACCTATATTCATGACCTTTGACCCACCAAATAACATTGAGGTCCTTGTAAGGTTATCTACCATCCACGTTTGAAACAAGCAAATGGTTGCAAAGTGTTCAAGTTTCGTAAGCATCACGAATGGACACCGCTAAGGATCCTCTAGCCTCACTCCACCTTGGTGGCTTGACAATCAATGAACAGCACCAAAATGAGAGCCAAATTTTGAAAGAGGTTCTCAAAAGTTTAAAGGCATTGGCTAACATTTACCACAGTTAAAAAAAAATGACCTACATAATCCTCCATGCTCCAAGTGTCTTTGATAAGGTCTAAAAATAAAGCACTGAAAAAAATTGTATTTCAAAATGTTTATTTTAGTGCTTCAATAAAGTGAAAATCGTAAGTTGACCGGATTCACCTGCCCATTTCCTCCCATGGACTTACTGTCACGACTGTGTGTGGATTTATTGTTTATTCATACATATCTTGCCAGTGGAAGCATAAATTTCCCAACTTTTGTATTCTAGGGTGTGTATTTGTCCATTTGAACATTACTATGCAGCTCAGATATCAAAGTTTGACTATTTTTTTTTATTTGAAGCTCCACAATGTTAGCCTATCACTTTAAAGTGATAGGCTAACATTGTGGAGCTTCAATTTAAAAAATTGTCAAACTTTGATATCTGAGCTACATAGTAGTGTTCAAATGGACAAATAAACACCCTAGAATACAAAAGTTTGGAAAGTTACAATGCCAATGGCAAGTTATACACGAATAAACAAAACTCGGGGCGAGTTTTATTAACCTAGGTGTACACACAGTAAGTCTATGGGAAAAAATGGGCAGGTGAATCCGATCAACTTACGATTTTCACTTTTTTAAAGCACTAAATAATCATTTTGACATACAATTTTTTCAGGGCTTCATTTTTAGACCTCATCAAAGACACTGGTAGCACGGGGAATCATGCGACTCAGATTTTTTATCTGTGGTAAATGTTAGCCAATACCTTTAAGCTAATCATTTTTACAATCATTTTTTACGTATTCCTGTTTGAGCTCATTTGGTTCTTGAGTACCCTTTTGACTTTTTTCAATCGTGTCAATGCCTTTTAATGGGCATTGACATGATTGGTTGGTAGGAGTAAAAAATGCCTCAAGAAATTGTTTTACCAAAGATCTTACAATGAAATTATCTGAGGTGCCTCTCTACAGTACTCTAAAAATTCTTGTTGCCTCCAAACTTACCTCTGTGCATGTGATGTTGCCATTAAGGGCCAGGAGGAGAACTGGTTCATAGAGGCGGGGCGTGACTGACAGCAAGAAGCGACGTCTCCTACAGCAACAACTGATCAGCTTTTGGAGCTAGGAAGAGAGAAATGAAAAAAAAAAAAAAAAGAGAGATGGAATTAGATCTGTTGCACAGTGGTGGGACTAGACCCTGTAGATTGGAAATTATAATGTACTGTGTTATTTCTCTCACTAAGACATTGCCAAATTGGATGACAGGACCTGCTTGGTTTCAGTGATTTACTCTGACGTGCCAGAGGATTTAAACCTCTATGGAGTTTATGTGTATTATTTGGTGGAGATCTGAGACTATTAAAGGCATGTTAAGAGTTAAGTTTGCCTTCTGTGCATCCAGGCAGTCTGGCAGTGTCTCATCCACGGTACATATCTCCAACTTATGATATGATTTTTTTTTATATGATATTGTGCCAAATGAATAAATAAATACATATATAAATAAATTCTATATTCTTTTTTTATTCATTTCCGCTGTGAAAACCCATACTAAAATATAATTACATATTAATTTAACATATATACAACTGAAAATTTTAGTGATTGAGAAATTGTGAAAGCAATAAAGCTCAGTAGAAATGATCCCCAAATTACAATCAATATGAACTGAATCATGTAACAATACTTATAAATGAACATTTAAAATTAATGTAAATCAGACATAATTACAGACAACACAGACTGAAAAAAACAGAAATGAAGAAAAAAGAAGAAGTAATGTAGGTACATTACAAAATGAGTCAAAACTAAAAGAATATTTCATTATGCATTCCATGTATTTCACTGGACTTGTCCATGAAGTTAGCATGTCATGGTTTCATGAAACACATTCTGATATGCTCTGGAATTAGGATGTCAGGCTTTCATGCAAGTAGCCCCAGATTTCCATCATGCCTTCCAGACCTACCATGAGGGAGAAGAGTTGGCCTTCGTCATCACAGGCCGGTCCTGAAGGGCAGTAGAGGTCTAACCAGCCAGCCTTGCCATCTCGGACACCACACACAGCTGTATGGACCTGAAACAAACAAAATGTCACATACCCTCTTTAATCATTATCTGAACACTTTCATCATCATCATCACAGGCACAGGAGCCCCTGTAAATTGCCATATGATTCAAACACTGAAACAGGACAAGTAGCCCTCGTAAAGAGAATTTTAAGTTTTTCCCAGATGGTGGTAAACAAGTACATGTAGGAGACAGAGGGAGGGGCCATGTAACCCCCCCCCCCTCCCAATTTTTGGTAAATATATTACAGAACAATAACTAAGAAGCACATCCTCATTCCTCTTTCCGCATATTTAAAACTTCATCGTCTACTGATAGAAACTAATTGAAATATACTGTAAAATGCAATTTTGAGGCACAAATTTTTTGAAATTTACTCCTGTGGAAAGGTAGGTTACCACCCTCCCTCCATTCATTAATGCTTTTCTCTTGCCAAGGAGTCCCAATTCCCCCCCCCCACACCCACCCCTCGAAAAGCCTTTAACACCCTTGATCATTGTAATATCATATCAACCACTGGAAAAAAAGAATTCTGTTTAAACCAAACATACAATACTTTGGTGAAGCTTAACATAAAAACAACATACTACAGACATCAAAATGTTCAAGTGCCAAGTACACTACCGGTAATCTTAAACTTGTTCATAATTGATGATTACCATATTTTAGTCAGAATATCTAATAGTACACGTATACTGATTTAGCTTGCTCTTACTCCTTGAATATCATGTAATGATAATAACAATCACAGTACAGCAGTGTCATCAGTGATAATTTCATTACAACCAATTCTAGTTTCTTGTAACATAATCATTATTTTGATTTTTCTGATAAAACTGCATGGATAAGAAAAAAATTAATTTAGAAAAAACAAATACACAGTGAGTCTACCGAATATACAAGCACTGACTGCCCTTGGGTTTTACGGAAAGGTACAATGAATGGATGATATTAAACTATAATTAGCAAGTCAATTCTTCTAAATTACAGTGAATGACGTTAGAACGTGGGTACAAGAAATCACTGATCTACTTTTTTGTCTTTGTACATGTACATAATAGGTGGCCAGTTAATAAGATCTGTGTGTGGGTGCAATGACAAAGCCTACAGTTTTCTAATGAGGTCATCATGATATGAATTTAATTAATTCCAATCCTTTGAAAGAAACCACAAAAGACGTAATAGTGGATATGTATGCATCACTCACATTACTAGAAGAAACGGAAGTGCAGTAATTTTAGTACTATAAACACTTGACAGAAAAAGTTAAGTGTTTCTGCTTTGTTTGGTGATATCTCTGGTATGGACATTTCACAAGACATCAGCAATACATGATACTGAGGATATCATATAATTTCACTTAAATAATAGGGACACACATGACAGACATGCAAATGAGGATACACATGTAATATTTGATCAGCAATTGAGGACACACTACATTCCAACCGGGAACGCCCACGTGTTAAATTTCAGGTGCGAGTTTGATTTGAACATGCAACTGGGGACGATTTTTGTGCACACTAATAATTATATGATTGCTGATCAAATCTGCAATCGTTTGCACTATGTAAGAAATCACAAATCATCCTTGTTGTCGGAATGTCCCCAGTGTGAATGTGTAGTGTCAGACTTATGTCCCCATTTGTGAGGGATAACAAATGCACATAAACACACAAACAGACACACACAGACAAAAAAATCAAACAGGGGAAAAAATCTTTCTCACAGAGGACACATATTGTAAAAAGATTCTACACATCCTCAGAATATAACCAGAAGGGCACTATAGCTGTACAAAGTATATAGCAATTATGTGCCCTTCTGGTTTTATACCAACAATATTAGTATACTCCATGAATATTCATTTACTTACTTCACATCTGTAATCGCTTGCAAACTTGCTAATGATGTATTTCAGGCTCCTAGGGATAAAATGTTAGACCAAAATGTATATATAATTTATGATACAAAACAATCACAAACAGGACACAGAGGTGGACTTAATTCCGGTTTCATTATGCCCAGAATGGAAAGGGGGGGGGGTGTTTGGCACAATGACCCACAGTTTTTATTTCATGTAACAAACTTGGCTATTGAGTCAATTAAATGAAAAATGGATACAAGTAAGTGAAGTAACATTTGGATGATTCCTGCAAGTATCATGTATGGGTTGTAACATGATGCGTAATATCATGTATTGACATGATAACAAACATTGATACATGTATTTGTAAATAAAACTTTACCCACAGACTAAACTGGTACCCCCCCCCCCCAATTCTTTCTGGATCCAACCCTAGGACACTATTGATGTAGCGATCAAAGGTAAATGGTCCTTTTACAATCATTAAATAGAAAACAAAACTGGAAAGTGGATTGAAAGTCAAATAATTCTAACAGAAACTACGTCATATCCGAGTAAACGTTTCATCATAACACACCCATATTTACATTCATGAAAAAATATTTTCAAATGTTTATGTTTAAGCTTAGCATAAAATTTCATTTAAATCAACAAATTACAATAATTTGATATTTTGAATACACAAAAATATTAGTTGAAAACATAAACAAGTTGACAGCCAGATCGTATATCGCCCACCCATGTTTGGCGTCATAGGAGAGTCTTGTCAGTATACTTTAACATATAAAAGAGAGTCTTTCAGTTACTCTTTCACATATAACCTCAAATGACCTTTGACCTCATTATGTGACGTCTGACAGCACCATAACATGAAGGTGCCCCGGCCCTAGTCCATCTACCACCCACGCTTGGTTGCATTACAGCAACAGTTACAAAGTTATGTGTCATAAGAGGGTCTTGCAGGTACTCTTTAACATAGGACCTCAAATGACCTTTGATCACACCGTGTGACCTCTGACAGCACCATAACATGAAGGTACCCATAAGTGCATCTATCACCCAAGTTTGGTTGCCATTGCAGCAACAGTTGCAGAGTTATGTGTCATATGAAAGTCCTGCAGGTTTAACATTTGTGACGGACAATGGATGATGGACTAACAAGGGAGAGACACTATTTTGATCCCTTTAACCCCCTTCAGACAGCCCAAATTCGCTGGCTCTGAGCCGGCTCTGCTACTCCTCCACTTTCTGTCTGAATGGTTTAAGCCGGCGAAAAGGAGTATTAAGTACGCCCGCTCTGAGCCCGCTCTGAAACACCTCCGGAGGTGTTTTAGAGCTGGCGAAAAGGAGTAGCTGATACGCTTCACCTTCTGTCTGAATGAGTTAAGCCGTCTCTGCTACTCGTTGCGCAGTGATGCATGCAAAGTTCACCAACATCCGCGCCGAAAAACAAAAGACAATCGCGCGACAATCGCACGTACAAATATACACTTCCTGTTCCGGTCTCGCAAGGTGAGGAGTGACTCCACCTTTTTGGTTGCTGTGTGAATGGTTTAAGACGGCGAAAAGACGTAGCTGCTACACGAATTCTGTGCTATCTGAAGGGGGTCATCGGAGGGTTTCAAGACCGCTCAGAGCCGCCGCAGCTACACCTTTTTCTGTCTGAATGTGGCTTTAGTCTCACCTTCACCTCCGGTGGGCAAGACAAACAGCATGTTTCTACAGAAAAATAGTGAAAAACGGTTTATCTTTTCCGGAATTTAAAAACCGTATCGCCTTTAAACCATCCTGTTTCCATAGAACGCAATATACCGATTCCGTGTTCCGAGTCAAGCAAATACCGTGTCAATTGGTCGTCAGAAATTCAAATTTTGACGTCGCAATGCATTGTGGTCAAACCGGCATATTGTGATAGCGTTGTAATTCAGGACCTATTATGTTTATTTAATTTGTGTAAAAAAGAATAGCGAGTGTTGACATGAGCGATCAGGTGTATTATGCTGGTAAAATCGAAAAGGACGCGAGATTGTAATATACTTCCGGGTTACACCGGTGACCCCTACTTCCGCCAGACACGGTACGGTTTGTCGCTGTGCGTTTCCACAGGAAAGTTAAATGGATTCAACGATGGCAATAACCACCTCTTGAAGGTGGTTATGATAAACCGTATTTGGTCAGATACGGTTTATCAATAAACCGTATCGCTTCTGTTTCCACAGGAAGGTTTTCCGGAATTGTGGATACTTAAACGGGTAATACTGTTTAACAGTTTTCTGTAGAAACACGCCGAATAACAAAAGACATAAAATCCTAACAAGAATTTCAGGTGTCCTGGAGCACTTTATGAAAACTATTGGGAAATCTGCTTTATGTATTCTCTCCTATTTTGTAATTGTCAGTACCATTGTTAATACACAATAGTGTCTGTCCTGGGCTCTCCTCTTTAAAAAAAAAAAATTAATATTGATGGGTTTCTGAGCTAAAATCTACTGAATACAAAAGACAACGACCCTCAGCTACTCTGAACAATAAAACGAAATAAAACTAGATGTGCTGGCAGAAAGTGATACTCACGACGTTAGAGGTCTGTGCGTCATCGCCCTGTAACACAAGGAAGAACAACATGGAAAAAATGCAAAAATAATATAGTTACTGGTATGAAAACTGAAACGGCCACTCATATGGCATTGCAATTTTGTATAATGTATGGATGGTTATGGGGAATCAGATTACATGTGTGTATATATATCAAACAAAACTTCCTTCCATCAGCACAGGCCTGCCAATTCAAAACACTTGTGATATTTGCTTTCACAGATGTTTAATTGTCGTTAAAACAACAACAGCCATTGAAAAACATACACAATGCACATCTTGTAAAGCCTGTATATCACTGATAGTTTCCATTTTCATTTTCGAATTAATTTCAACTATTTTTCAAATTTATATAATGCATGCATAAACCGAATATCAGGCCTGTTAAATTTAAAACTTCTAGCTTTCAAGTTTATATTTAAACTGACATCAAATTCGTTGGTGAAAACTGTTTCTGTTAATACATGGTCAAATTCAAAATACAAGCTAAAACAGGTACTTATTACTATGTTTCAATATTTCATGTAAGATGGTACTTAAAGTAATGACATTCCTTTAACTACCAAACAAAAGTCAAACAAAAACAATTGATGTACAGTGAAACCTATCTATAGTAGCCACCCAAGGGAAATAAAATGTGGCCTTTATAAACACATTACTGCTATAGAGAGGTTTTTAAAAACTTAATTTGTCTTAAAGGGAATCATTTCTACATGTATGGCCACTACAGGCAGGTTGGCTGCTATAGAGAGGTGGCCGCAAAGACAGGTTTGAGTGTAAAGTTTTCCACGGTTGAAGACATTATCTAATATTGTGGATACGCCCATTTAAAAAAAAAGAACTTTGAAGTCTGGGCTATATAATAATCTCAACAGTCAACATACATAAGTTAAGAGCCAAGAATGCAAATGTTATGAAAATTATGCTGTCATTATCCAGATATCCATGAATAAATCACTTTGATCATTAACACTACAGTCTACAGGGAAACCCATGTTGTAAAAACATACATAAGTTAACAGCCAAGAATAATTACAAACGTTATGAAAATTATGCTCTCATTATCAAGATATCCATGACTAAATATCACTTTGATACACTATAGTCTACAGGGAAACCAGAGTTGTAAAACCAGTAATTCATAGATTTTTACCGTTTTTTTTAGAAGTACTTCATGACCACTTTGACGTGCAATTTTTTGGTGAGGCTTAATTTTTGCCTCACACCAAAGACATTGATAGAATGTAGGGCCGTGCAGCTCAGATCTTCAAATATTTTTTTGAACTGGAATCCTGTACTCAATGCCCTTAAAGGAAGATGTAGCCACCAACTAACAGGAATAAGTTACAAAAGACTTTGGGGGAAACTGTCAGTTCTCCCAAGCAATCAGATCATACATGTTGAGATGACCTGACATGCCCGATGCATGCCGCCCGACACATGTTAATCACGCCTTAGTAATTTATGCACTTTTTGAATCAATACGCTCCTCTCTCTGTAGTTATTTCAGTGATCTCCTTCCATGGAGAAATTTCGCGCAGACGTAAAATTAACAGAAATTTACTAATTGATAAGGCCTAGCTGAGGGTAAGTGTCACACAGTACCTAATAGGTCTTCTTTATCACCATGTACCATAATTCTCACAATACTCACAATGTTAATTTTTTTTCTTAACTTATTCCTGTTAGTTGCCGGCTACATCTTCCTTTAAATACTGGAGTATCAGACATTGACTCACATCCCTGTATAAGAACTAATCCCACTGGGATTCAACATAACGGGACATCATTAAGTCAAAAATCTATTTTCTCATATGCAATTCAGTGTCGGAATGGTCTATTTCCTGAACTTGAAAGTGCCTCCTTCTCTCAAGGCTTTCACTTGGAGATTAAAAAGAAATCCAATCCATATTTATTAGTATTTTTTATTGTGTATACACTATATGTTACTTAAACGTGTTAGATTGCAGCTCATGTACACACATTTCTACTGTAATTCAAATTCTCTGATTTATCATGTGTTTGTTTTATGTTTGTTTTTGGTGGTGGTTGATTTTTGGTAATTGTTTTAGTATAGATTTTTTTTAATGGAAAGAGTATAAAAGCAGTTCACTGAGCCCCCTTTCCAGTACCTTTCACTAAACTATTAGACAAAAATCAATCTGTACATATAATACAAGTGTTTACTCAATGTATTTCATCAATTTATTATTGTAATACTTGTTCCATTGATGTGCATAACACTTTCAAATTTGTAAATATTGTAATATTGTTATATGGTGTTGGTACGAAATAAACTCATTCATTAATTCATGTTTTGTTTTCCTTCCAGGCTTTTCTTTTCTCAGACCACATACAAAGGGGCAGTTCCCTTACCAAGTCTGTGGTGGGAGTGTGATGAAATGTCAGAGGTATTGGGTTATTTTGTTTACAATTATGGGACTTACAAATTTAGACTATGAACATTTAAGGGTGGGGATTCTTACAGACTATATTATGTTCTTGCCCAATCTTTCAAAATGCATGCATGTAGTAGACATGCTCCCCAGTACACATACACCGACACACATAGAAACAGACAATAGACACAGACAGACACACAGACAGACACACACAAACACACAGACACAGACACACATAAACACACACACACGACACACACACACACACACACACACACACACACACACACACACACACACACACCATGACACACAGACACACACACACACATACACACACACTCGATCACACATATAACAGAGAAGATAAAAGGAGATAGCCGTACAGATGCCATGGATATAGATGAGCACAATTACACACAAATGATATAATCATTACAGATTACCGATACAAACACACTATGGCACGCGCGCACACACACACACGACACCAAAGTCGCACACACACACACACCACGTAGCACACACACAGCCATGAACATCACAGAGCAATCACCACAAAACACACATACTACAACACACTCGATCACACATACATACACACACACTCACAAGACCACACACACAACATACAGAGACAGACACAGAAGACAGACACTAGTAGATGCATCAACCGAAGACCACAATACACAAATGATATACACATACAACAGACACCGCAACAACATGACAACACAGTACCAGCAATGCAGCAATGCCGACAAGCACACACACACACACATAACGCATTCACTTCTCTCTCACCTCCGCGCCTCCCCCGCGCCCACACACACACTACACACATACCACACACGTCACACACACACTCATTCCTGATTTCCTACCTCATGTAAACATCTGTACATCCGCACACAGGAAGACTGTGTCTGTGGTAATAAATTATCAATAACAAAAGTTATGGCTTTTCTTGTATTGTATAAGTGGCTGCTGAAGATT
>JZLH01S0626874.1:76068-89490 GCA_001188425.1 Eucidaris tribuloides | reverse complement strand
CCCCTTCTGGTCTCGATGCATAGAGGGGACGTGTTTGATGATGTAGTTTTCTCCTCTCCTTTTGATTACCTATGAAATCATAAATATAGTGCATGAATGAAAACGAAAATTAAATAACCAGTTAAGAATGGGTAACATTTTTTTCTCATTTCTTCTTCATTCAATTGATATTCTGAGGTACTCATTGCCAGAAACCGATTCTGCAAATTCAAATTCACAAACTTAATTATGACAATCAGCTCTGTAATCAGTCGTTCAATGCATGCACGAGTAAACAATAAGTACTCTCACTACTGTAAAACACTGCACAGGAAGTCTTCCGGATTGAATACCTCCATAGAATAAAAAGGAAAAAAAAACCAGGATAGTGAATGGAACATTCGCATTAAAATGTGATTCCTTACGGCTTATTGTGAGGGGTCTTGCTAATGTGCTCTTATTGAAAATCTCTTTCAAAGAAAATGTCAGGACATTTCTTACCCATTCTGGAAAATAATGAGCTGGCTCAAAGTATCTGCCCTGGTGGTCCTCATCTGAATAGTTCCCGAGATCGGCTTGGAGGGCGTAAGATGCCAAGACGAAGCACGCCTCCTCTCGACTGGAGACGGGAGCCTGTAGCACGTTGTGTTTCAGCTGAAGGTAGTAGTGATGTCGAGTCAAATCATCCCTGGGAGGACATGAGCAAATAGGAATTTAGAAATATACTTCTCAGACAAAAAAAAGAGAAATGTCATATATAGTTTCCAACAACACCATTTCAATGCACACACCACTGGATATATAAGCATCTTTTGATGCGTACGCTGTACAGTATATCAACATTTAATGTTTGTTAATCATACTAGTTTCTGTTAACGAAAGTATTAAAGCCCACTAGCCTTAAGTTGCCAACATTTACAAGTTTCAGCCTGGGAGATTTCAAACAACTGCTGGGAATATACTAGACTACATGCATCACAGAACTTAATTTTTTGTTCACTACTCACAGAGATATTTCAGTTTGTTTGTCACGAAGTAGGAAGAACAGTTGATTTTGAGAAAACTTGCTGCAGAATTGGGGAGACTCCACAGCTCTGAAATATTAGCATGGCTGTTCGCATTTCTTGACAAATGATATCTTGCAGTTAATCTTTCCTTCTTTCTTTTCTTCACTTCATGTGATGCCCAAAAGAGTGCTCAGAATTTCTTGGACCGTTAAAGACTACCAATAAGACTTTAAAAGGCTGAAAGGTTGATGAAGAGACAGATAAATACTAGAGATGGATGACATTTTGGGGGGCATGTGATATCAAAAGAAACTGTAAAAAGGCAGACAAAGACAGAATCACAGGGATGAATTCAACAACAAAGGAATATCTGTTGTGTTGGTAGTGATTGTTTACATGATGAGACACAGAACAATATCAGGTCTTAACAACGTTACAACATTGATATACTGTAACTGCAGCATCATAGGAAGAAAAATAAAGTACAAAAATTCAGCGGAAACTCCCAAGGCACCTGATTCCCAGTTTCACCTAAATTGAACCGAAAAATCAAAGAAATTTCCTAATTTAATGTAACATTTCTTATTTGACAAGTATTTGAATACTGTAAGAAAACCTTCAGATCAGAATATTCTCTTTCTACAAATGTGATACAGACATTATACTTGGAATGTTGGCATTTGTCTTGTAATACAATCTCACCTGATTTATGATATCACCATTGAACTGTTTCTGGGTCTCACGACATGAAAGAGATCACCGAAAGCTGGTCTGAATTAACTGATTCATTCATGTATAAACTGCTAAAAGACAACTGTGATCTGAATAGTTGGGAGCACACCGTCCTTCATCTCAAAATGTTGTATTGTGCATCATTTGTTCCTCTTTTTTCCATTCTTTTTTAGAAGATCATTTTTTACCAGGGAAATATTGAACCAAATCAATGAGGTCTGCCAACACCCCCCCCCACCCACACACACATACACATGCACTCTCCTACATAATAAATTTGTACCAACTGTTAACAATTTATGTGTAAATTTATCTTTTCCTTTCAATGTGAAGACGCAATAAGCATTAAATAGTTTTTACTAATGACCCATGACTAATTCAAAGTCATCTAAAGAGCGATGAAATCACTCTATGATTGACATGCATGTGTGTAATATCACGATACGTTCGGATGGTCACAGAACGGCGTGCATCTATTCAAAAAGCTGTCACAAGCATAAAGGGATGGGGGGCTTAGAAATCTAATCTTTGTGTATTATAGTGTACGTTTTTAAGTGGACCAAAATTGTTCTATTCAGATTAAATGCATTACATTCCATATTTCAACTGAAGAGGCTCGAAGTATTATCACCTCGCCAACCATGACCGGAATGTCGCCGACATATCACTATCTCTGGTCATAGGCCGTAACTTGGGGCGTCTGTTCGGTGTAACGTTCCATTTACTGTAACAAATGGCTTTCTAACATATGCTGTTCTGCGGTTATTTCTTTGGTAAATGATAAAATATTTTATAAGGCAATGATGCAAAAAACTAAACATTTCAAATACTAACAAATTATTGATTTTTTAAGGTGATATATACCACTAGACTGGCTGTTAGCATTATAAATCTGGTGGAAGTTAACTCTTAACTCTACAAGTAGATCAATAAATCAATACAACTATCCTAAATGAGTATTTAGCATTCACAAATTATTTTCAAAACACTGCCTCTCAACACCTTTACTGCATATTTTTGATCCGTTAAACATGCATGTATCACAACATCTCCCTGAAATATACAGCATTATTTTGTTAGTGTCAAACAGAAAGAATGGTCTACTTACTTCAGTAAGGAAACATGTTCCACATACAATTGCACATTGAAGTTAACGATGAGTAATGGCTTGCCAGATTTGTCCAAACCCTGTATTTGGAACAAAAAGCAATATAAACTATAATAAGTACAAGTACTTGTTAACTTATTATATTTGCAGCAAATATGATCTGGTGTGAACTTGGTTAACTACAATCAAAATAAATAGATATAGAAAGAAAGAAAGAAAAAAAAAAGAAAAATGTGCATTAGGTAACATTACTGCCCAACTGCTTTTAAAAATTAAAGGGAAAATACAAATCATTTATACTCCTAAAGCTGCTGTCTGCAGCTACATAATACGTGATCTTTCAGCATAAGTTTAATCAGCTTTAACATCATATGTTCCTATATCAGAATGTTGTACCATGACACAGTCAATGCAGTAAGAGTATTAGCTCTAGCACACAGGCATCTATCTGAACATTACATATGGGCCTATTTGCTAGACATTAGTTGTAGGCTGTAGCATCACTTAAACCATTTGAGAAACCACTTCATCTGTCAAAAGTCCAAGGATTAAATAGAAATAGGATTACAGAGAATTCTGGGTCAGTTGCTAAGCAGTTTCTAATCTCTCATCATTCATACCCATTAGTTTCCCGGAGTAGTACATTTCCTTTTTGTAACTGTACATGTTTAAAAGCGATAACAGCACTAACTCAGCTTTGGTGTTACAGTACTTGTAGGCCTACTAGTACGGTACATGTACAAAGTTTTCATGCATTTAAATGGTCTGCTAATCCAGGGAGCACACCTCCCTGGCTGATCAGTCCATTTAGCAACGTCTTTTCAAAAGAAGACTATTCTTTACCTTACTGTTCTCGGCTATTATAAGCACCTGTCTGAGGGAAGGGGGGAGGGGTGGTTGCTAGAGCAGGCCCCCATGATCACAGACGTCGACCATGCAATTGCTTGTGACATACTCTACAAAATTGTATTGTAATTTTTATAAAAGTCACTTAATTAATTATGCTGGTTTATGTGCATGAAATCGCACCGTTTTGCTCTAAACCACTAAATAATGCTCCAAATATACTAATTTTTGGTCTAGGATATCTTTGCAGTGTTCATAGTAAATTTACCAAAATAATTTACAATATCACAATTATTAAATTCTTATGCATTGTTTTTGTAATTAATTATGTATTTCTAAATTTTTCAACCTTTTGAGTTTTTTTTTAAAGAAAATTTGTTGGTAACACATTTGTGATCATAAACAACATAAAAGTAATTAATTCTAATCAATAAAAGCAAAAATGATCATACAATTATAAATTTGAGCTAAAGACACACTCTAAATTTAAATTCTACATGAAACCACTTTTTGAGCAGGCTTTGGTCAGACATGTATAAAATTATGCGTAACTTCAGAATTGCATGCCCGGGCTCAGCAGGTTTGCTTGTTTTTAAACTGAATGTGGATAAGAGTATGCGCCCTATATCTGAATAATGACTGTCGAGTCAAATTTCAATGGTATATAAGTACGATAAACGTTTGGTAGAAACAATCCTCATGATTTTCCCATTCCACTAGCATTCCTCCACTAACACAGTCTGTATATAGTCAAGAATACAGGGCACAAATATGTAAAAGTAATTGGTAAAATACATGAATATATTTTATGAATATTTATTTAGCACTGTGTGTAAAATATGGGCATAATGATCATTCAATACATTTGTGGCCAAAGTAAGATCTTTCTTCTACCTGTATGGTTTAACTTATTAAAGGCACAAATATTTTCTTTTACAGTAGTATCATGCACAAAGTATTTTGTACCAACTCCTATACAAAATTTGGTGTTTGCATGCTTCTACCTCTGTGGTGTTCGGAACAGAAGTCTTCTCTTTGAGGTATGACTATGATGTAATTGAAAGAATGCCATGAACAAATGTACATTTCACATAATACACAAGACAGGGCAGGAAATAAAATTTTATTTATTTATTTATTTTTTTTTTGGGGGGGGGAGCTACTTTGAAGTCTGATTTTGTGATGCCATGTTATACATTGAATCCTATGAGGATAATTGAGGAGGTTTTGTTATTTTATGGGGCTATTTTGTTAATTTGGGGGGGGGGCAAAATCACCCTCAGCCCCTGTGTATTTCTTGTGCTGACACAAGACTACTGTATAGTACGAGATGATAAGCGACACTGACTGATTGGACGGGAAGGGGATGATGGGATACTCCAATCAGTGGATGAGGCTGTCTCTCCTTCAATCCCTTTGGACAGTCTCAGGGATTTCATTGTGGATCTGAAACAAGAGCCACATCTATCAAGTTACTCATTATGCAGTGAGACGATGAACACATGTCACACGAATTGGGAACTGCTTTCGCTTTGCCACGAGAGAGAGTGCTGCATGGTGGTTGCGTTTTGCACATACTGCATTAAAGGCATCATATAACAATATTTCCATTTTAGAAAAATGGAAGCTTCATGATACCCCATGTTACTAATGTCTCTGATAAGGTCTAAAAAAATGAAGCCCGAAAAAATTGAAGTTCAAAATGATCATTATTCATTAGGTGCTTTAAAAGATAAAAATTTTTGAGAAAGACCATTCCGGTTTTCCCCCATAGACTAGCTGCGTGGCAGAATAATTCATGTGCCAATGTTTATCTGTACATATTTTACAAGTGACTGCATACATGTAACTGTCTGAAATTTTGTGTTCTAGGGTGTTTATTTGTTCCATTCAAACACTGACAGATATGTCAGATAGCAAAGTTTGACAATTTTTTTAACGGGTCTTCCACAATGTTCTATAGTGTCTTCATTCCTTTAAGAGTATGTAGCAAGAAGGAGTCTGCCGTCAGTGCTGTGGTACATTTTGCATCATGAATACATGTAGGCAAGGGGTTGACATGCTTCCAACTGCAGCCACATACAGTACATGTAATGCACAAACACAAAAATTCTTCACTTATACTCATAGTAGAACAGGAGGGCAACCAAGGTCAAGGGCAAGAGTCAGACTTCACAGAAAATGTGAAATCTGTGACAGGAATGCTAAAAGCATCACTACAATATGCTAGATGAATTTTACAGGCAATTTTTGCTAACAGACAGAGGGGTTTTTTCCACTGTAAAGGTAAGGCTTACTGTAAAAGTGGATATTTTCGCGTGATTGACTTTTCGCGCTGGCAGAGTTTGGGGAGGTTTCGCATGTTTTTAATTTCACCGACAGATGAAGTAGGTTAAGCAACCAAACAATGCACAACGCTACCTCAGTAGCTTGCCACACATACACTCACTGTGCTCACCAAGCCCAAACAACAAACAAGTACTATAAAGGAAAGATATATTTTTTAAAATATGCAACAAGCGTGAAATGCGCGAAAATTTCCACACACGAAATATTCCATGTTTACTGTAGTCCCAATAATGACCATTGAATTGTTGACAACAATTGTGACCAGCTCCTCTCCACTAGACAAAGTGGTCATCAACAGAAAAGCAGCTGCCATATAACCCCATTCATATTATCAATTGTCTCTGAGTTACCATGAGAGTAGCACTGGATTAGCATAATATCAAAGTTTTGATGTAAGTGGATTAAAGACACTATATAACAGTGTGGAAGCCTTTTTAAAAAAATTGTCAAACCTTGCTTTCTGACATATCTGGTAGTGTTTGGATGGACAAATAAACACCTTAGAACACAAAAGTTTGGACAGTTATGCTGTCACTTAGTACAATATGTGCAGCATTCAAATTAGGCACATTAATTTCCTATCGGCGCGAATAGATTCTGCAACAGGCAGTCTATGGGGAAAGCTGGAATGGTCTCTGCAAATGATTTTACTTTTTATTTAAAGCACGATCGTTTTAAACTGCAATTTTTTCAGGGCTTCATTTTTAGACCATGTCAGAGACACTGGTAGCATGGGGAATCATGCAACTCAGATATTTTAAACTGGAAACACTGTTATATAGAGTGCCTTTAACTCTGCTGTACATTACACCTGTGTTGTTTCCTGTGATGGATTAGCTAAAGCAGAACTGCAGTAGCTCCGCACAATATCAAATTTACTCAATGCGTAACATAAATTTCGAGATCGTGTGAATTTTATCAGGTTTGTGTGAATGATGCCATGGCAATAAATATGCAGGAGATATTTTTATATGATGGGTTTTGCCAATATGAAGTGTACATTTCATGACTTTAACCCACTGAAGACGATTTGATTTCAACATAACATGCATTCTCCATAGACCCCAGCCCAAGATATCTTGTTCTTCATCTCAGATGGGTTAACATGCCAATTTGAGATCAATGTGATTACTGTATACGGCTATACGCCATATATTTCGCGTCCATATATTTTCACAATTTTGCTTCAAGATGGGGAATTAGCGAGAGTATATTTTCGCGATTAAATTGTATTTGCATTCACTTTGTCCAGGAATGTCAGGAAGTGAAAATTTTCGTGTGCAGTAAGTCGCGAAATTCGCGAAAATATAACCACCGCAAAATATTCAGCATATACAGTAGTTTTAAAGGTAAATGACATATTTGGGGGTAATCCTCAACTTGGGCTGAAACTATTCTAGAATCAAGTAAACTATGCAAGGATTCTTCTGGGAAAATCTTGTAGTCAAATGTTGACTCATTCTAAAATAACTGATGTCAATATCCCTCATGGCAGGCAAACCTGCTGTATGGCTCTCAATGGGTCCTATTTTTATCGTGTTCCGATAGAATTAATGTTCATGCTTGATTCTCCTGAAGTAAACAAATTAGTGACAAATCCTTCCAGCTGGGAGATCCACTCCAGCTGATGTATAGTTGGTATATATTTCAACTCATTTGGTTCTTGTGGCATTTTCAAAAGTGTTCCCAATCATGTCACTAACCTTTAAAATGGGAGTACTGATACAGAATGGCACTAGAGCGTGACCAGGTGCGTTGATGTGAATGGGGCTCACACACTAGGAGCAGACATGGGCATCTTGAATGTTTTCAAGCCACTGTTCACTGACCATGGAGGTAGGGCTCTGACCATACGCAAGTTCAGTTCCAACTATTGTGCGTGTCCTATTCAAACTGACCACATGGATAGTAACCTTAAATGGACCGAAATCCAGCAGGAATGTTAATATCCTTGTACCAGGGGTGCGCTTCTCAAGAAAATATACCTCTTACATCATCAGTAAGCTTATTATAGATGGTTACAATTAGGATCCCACTAAATTATTCTTGTATAAGTCTCTGCTGCAGCCTGATAACTTGGTGCAAGACAAATAGTGAGAGTTGTATAACTTTGTATTTTGGTCTTCCATCTGCTCAACGAAGATGTCATTTTGTTTTAATGACCATACAGACCTCTTCTCACAACTTCTTCATTGCATACTGCTTGGAAATGATCGATGCACGGTTTCTTTGATTTACACACAATACAAACATATTTGAAAGACATCTCTAATACAATGTTCCGGGTATTTGTGAGCATCCATAAAATCAAGGATGTTTCTGCCACCATTTACTGATCTTTGAAGACATACAAATATCTGTAGTTTTTACCTGTTTTGCAATTTGAACCTTTTTTTGCTTTGCCTTCAAATAAGTTAAAAACATTAACAGTTTCTAAATTTGACCTTTATAGGGGGGAGGGGGAAGCAATCCTCTTATATTTTGGTTTTATTTCAAACAATCACTCATTGGGGCGATCCGTGCTAAAACTTAAAAAATTGCTAAAATTTAAAAATTGGTTCTAGCTGACAACTAGTTGTATAAGCATTTTGGTTAATACCTAAAACCATCTGGAACCAGCTCAGTTTTGGGTGCAAATGGTATCAAAAGTCTATTGTTTGGGTGAAATTGTGAAAATTGATATTTTATTGAAATTTCACAAGTTGCACAGTATGTTATGAAAATGTGTTTACACTGTAGATCTGAGAACTTGAACAATCTTTTAGATACTGTGAGTCAAGTAGTTGGGATGTCCCTTGATAGCTGATCTTTGTTTACAAAAATATTCTCATTCCTACTTAGACTTAAGTGTCATTATTTCGGCAAGCCCTACCCATAAGTGTCCCGTACGACACATAAACTTAAAAAAGTTTTGATTGTGCTTTCTTTAGGGGCTACAAGCTTATAGTACAGAATTCTCTAAATTGGTGATGTAAGTAGTCACATGATACCATAAAGTTAGGATTTACTTCATGTATCTTCTATTAATACATCATCAACTTTGTCCCGTACGACACATTTTTGTGTCGTACGGGACACTTTTCTGTGTCGTACGGGACATGTCCTTGCAACGCGAGTGTATTTTTTCAAAAGTTTAATGATTTAAATTAAATTATAAATTTTATATATTCGAACCTATTTATCCTTTCATCTGAATAAAAATTTACGCCTTACACCATTTTTTTTTCATTGTATCTGTTATAAGCACCTGTTCCAAGCTTTCTTCAAGTATAGGCCTACTGGCCTAGCGCTAACAAATTCAAGTGGGAGAGGAAGGTGAAAATGAATAGGGGGTCTAGAAGATGTATCCAAACATTTATGTATGCTCAGAACACATTAGGCTTGTATACTTGCAAAAATATTTGTCTAAAATATTAAGTGTGTTGTACAGGACAAAATGTGTCGTACGGGACATGGGAAGCGCACCATTTCCTATGTCCCGTACGACACATTTGTCCTGTACAACACGCTTAATATTTCCAAAGATTTTGGCAATTCTTATGATGTGCATACATTTTAAGTGTCGTTTAATCACTTTGTAATAAAATATTTCCAATTAAGAGAAAGCAGTGTTTTTATTGATGTAGCTAAGGTAATTATGGAATTGGTTTCAGAGATTTCCCGTACGGACACTTTTTTGATGTCCGTTACGACACGTGCGTTCTTGAAGATATTTGTCTTACGACATTTTTGTGTTCAAGACATTTTCAAAATTATAGCTTGTATAAAAGTAGTCTTCAGTATTTGTCTCATTGATTTTAGTAGAGATTCAGTCATTTTATTCATGCAACTCAACGGTTTTGGACATAAATTAAATTTTCAAAATTGACGTTTCTCTGCGTCCCGTACGACACGCAACATTTATCATCTCTAATTCACACATAAAGAACAAATTTTTGTTGTTGTCATTACTTCACTAGGTACCCACTAGTACTTTATAATTACACAAAACAAATCTTCATCACTCAACAATTTTGCATGGGACTTGAAAATATTCTCAAATGTCCCGTACGACACGCACGGAATCGCCCATTGAATCAAATTACAAATCGATCAACAATACATTAAAGTGATAGGCTAACATTGTGGAGCTTCAATTTAAAAAATTGTCAAATTTTGATTCTGAACTACATAGTAGTGTTCATATGGACAATTCACAATAAACACCCTAGAATAAAACAGTTTGGAAAGTTACACTGCAATGGCAAGTTATGCATGAATAAACAATTAAACTGCAGGCGAGTTTAATAGCGTAGGTGTAACACACGTAAGTCTATGGGAGAAAATGGGCAAAGTGAATCCGATCAACTTACGATTTTCACTTTTTTAGAGCACTAAATAATCATTTTGAAATACAATTTTTTCAGGGCGTCATTTTTAGACCTTATCAAAGACAAATGGTAGCATGGGGAATCATGTAGCTCAGATTTTTTTAACTTTGGTAAATGTTAGCCAATACCTTTAAATCCAAGGTTTATATATTCTACCATGCAAACTGCCTAGATGAATTAGATTAACAGTATGTTAATCATAATAAAGATTTGATAAGCGTTGATTACCATTCAAAAGAAACAAAAAGAATATTTTCATTGATGGCTTAAAACAAGCCTCATTACAACAATAGTAAAATACCTGAAGCTATTGAAATAATTCCAACAAAATGTCATTCTGCAATGTAGAATAGATGGTCATGAAGTTTGGGCCAAGGAGATTCTCACTGCTTGGACTTTTTTAAAGGGTGAAAAAAGTGGAAATTTATCTGTTTTTGTTTGACCCTAACATTCTTGGCTGTATTAACAGACAATAGCCTCTAATCACTGATCATTTAATCTCACAATTCATCACTTAAGTACAGGCCCTACATAAGGTGCCCTTGTGGTTTTTGACCAAGTGTCAAGTGAGTAATCCTCCATGACTTTGTGCTGTCTGTTTGCTGAGCCACGTGCAAGTTTGAGGTGCCACTTCATGAAGTACAGAGTGAAGGGGTACAGCCAATGTGTATGGCTTCAAACTTGTTTTAATTGTCACCAAGTCTTTCAAAGATTCTTTGCTATCCTAAAGACTGGTGTAATGTTGGAAATGTTTTGTCACCTACCTGCAAACAATTAGACCCTCTACTAAAAATAGACAATAAGCAAGTGCATGCCTGTGTGCACGAGGGTGTGCGCACACATACACACACACACACGCACACACCACCTTGCTCCCTGCACACAAATATCACACAAAAATCACACACACAAGGGGAACAATGATTAAACAATTGATATATAAACGTTACTATTTAAAGCAATAGACCAGTTTCATAATGTATTCAAATGTATGGATGTTTTGTCTTCCGAAGCCTAGTGCCGAGCTATTTCCTTCACCTTTTCCTATGAATACATTTTCAATACTGAAAATGCAACCTGCATATATTAGTTGTTGCTATGTCCGGCAAGCCTGTGTCAAGCCTCCGGCAAGCTAGCAGGTTGTCAAGAGTAACTTTTGTCATAAAGGTATGCATAAAATTTGCATACATTATGAAACTGGTTTATTATAAGTCTGTCTCCCCTAATCCTATATAGGCTATAATGAAGTCCCCTTTTTAAACTTTTTATCACCTACTTGCAGACAATTAGACCCTCTACTAAGAATAGACAACAAGCAAGTGTGTGTGTGTGTGTGTGCGCACGCGCGTGCATGCACACACACACACACACACACACACACACACTTTGCTTCTGGCTTCATACAAAAATCACACACAAAAGGGGAAAAAATAAATGATTGATGTATTATGTTACAGTTTGAAGCACTTACATCTCAGTACAAACAATCTTCAATCCTCTATGCTATAATAAAGTACCCAGACTAAATAGATTTCTGTGATTATTTACTCTACTACCAGGACAGAAAAAAAATAATTGTTATATCTTTTATGATACAATGTATGTAAGAAATTCTGTATAACAGTTTTGAATTCCTGGAAATGTTTTTCTACTTTAAATACTTTCTACTTTGCTTTACTTTCTACAAATAACATGAAAAATATGAAGAAGGAATTCCTAAAAACAACTCTGTGTACATTTACAGCACAATATAACAGTATCTTCATGATAATTTGATTACTTGTCATGGCTATCACATGGACATGACTCCATAAAAGCCTTACAGGTAGAATTCAATGAGAGAACAATGTCATATAACGGTGGACGCAATTTACGTGTTCCGCGGTATTGGACATTCCGTGGAGGTGAACGATCCTACAATAGCTCCCTGTCGTCAAACTCACGCCAAACAAAGGTATCATTAAGCAATGCGAAGAATGCAAGGGCTGGCACACACAATAGAGTATTAAGTAAATTGACCCTTTCAGAGAATGCCCAGTTTTAACAGGTAGCTAATTGTCTCTGTTGACCCGCAGCAAACTGTCGTCATTGGTAAAGAATTTGGTTTGACTGACATGTCTTGTGATTCTTGACCTAGCTAGCAAGGTGTGTACATACCAAAATACCTTCTTCTTTCTTCAAGGAGGGGGAAACGGAGCAGGGGTGGTGCTTCACAAAAGGACTTGATTTTAGCAAACAAACTCCTTAGAGTTTGCAGACTTGATACCATTTGTGATGCATTTTGTATTGCAAGCCAATCAGGTTAAACCTGTTTGCAGTGATACTGTAGATTCCAAGAGGTCAGCATTTCTGGTCAAATAGTTATTGACTACCATGTGTAACTTCAGTTAACTTGAAGTGTTGAATTGTCATTCTTCAATTCAGTTCCTATGCTTTCTCTTTTCAGTCCTGCATATTACTCCAACATCTGATCAGAAATTTCAGTGGTGTCAGCATACAAAGTCAACGTGCGGAAAAGCATGATTTTAACCCTTGACGAGTCAGCAGAAGCAGATCATTCTCTTACCTTCCAAATCCTACTTTTCAAATGCACAAACCATACATACATGTATCCCCAGTTATCGACAAGATAAATTCTTCATCAGACTGATTTTAATCTTAAAGTGTTGACTTGATGGCACAATTTTGTACCACAAATAATTCGAACCATGATCACAAATTCCACAACAATGTGTGAATCAACTGCACATGATTCTGTCCAAACATTTGAGATCAGAATTTGTAAGATGTATCTATTACATAATGCAGAACATAAATAACTACAAAAGCCTTTGTCAATCTTTTCTGGACATTCCACCACATCAATGTTTATCTCCAAGCATGTGAATAAACAGTTCTAGACAATTATCTTTTATCACCTGTTTGTAATACTTTTGTAGTTTTTTTCTGTCACTTTTCTCAGGAATGTCTCACTTTATTTTCAACATTTACAGCGAAAAGGAAGTCAAACCAAACTCTTCAAGTCTTTGTT
>JZLH01S0626874.1:59601-70755 GCA_001188425.1 Eucidaris tribuloides | reverse complement strand
AAAAATAGAAAAAAGAAATTTTTTGAAAATTTTACTATACAGTCGTGTAGTTTACATCTGGCTCTATGCGCATGCAAATTTTCGCGGCGATCGCGCGATTGGCGGCCAAGATCTGAAGGGGGGTCAAATTGACCCCCCCCCCAGTAAAAACCTGGTCTGAAATAGCCCAGTTAAAATAGGGTTGATAATACTGTTGTTAATCATGCTTAAATAAATGGTAACTCAACTTAAGACACAAAACTTATGTGCCTGACTATTTGTTGGGTCTGACTCTGCATTTAAAACAAGGTAGGATTTTCACATTTGTAGGAAGTACTGTAGGTATCAGTATAAATCCTACACAATTTCATAACTATCAAGCTGCGTCTGTAATGGACCAAAATCGAAAAGAATGCAACACAGGAAAGACAAAAATTTCCTATCTGCACGAACTACACATACACACACTCAACTCAATTATTTCCACATCCCATTTTATATTTGATGATAAAATAAAATACTTTTTCCCCTGAATTTATCACAACTTGTCATGCTGTCTCAACGTGGGATACCAATTGAGTGTTGCCAGTTAATGCATGCAGTTGAAACTGTCAGGCCCCCTGTCACGGATTTATGGGAGTCTAAATTGTCAACAATATTACAGTCCAAGTTGAACAGACTTTTTCTGAGATAAAATGGAAAGTATTGTGTTGTTTAAAATTACAAGGTACATGTACATATAGTGAGACAGATGATTGAGTTTCTGATTATTCACAGGACTGGGAGTGAATGGGGGAGGGGGGGGGGGGGCAGTGCACTACGATCCCCTGTAGATTTCAAAGCAGAATTATCTCTGTTGATGTATTTCAGTCATAGAAGTTTTTGAATGTCTACCTGATATGATTAACTGATAAAGAAATAGAAAATTACAAGAGGTTGTACATACATATTATGTTAAACAAAGAAACATTTTTTTCAAATAATTCAAATAATTAAAAGGGTTCTAAATACTATTTATTTGTGGGAGAGGGAAGGACATAAATGTCAAGTGCTAAAGTATATTGTAATTTTTGTACATGTATTAAACTGAAATGTTTGAAAAAATATCAAAGCATTCATAGAGTAAATGAAAATTACAATGAAATAAATTACTTGAAAAATCACAGACATGTGTGTGGTTTAGATACTAAATTTTAAAGATAACAGTGTTGAGTTACACACAGAGGACATTTAAAATGAGCCTTTGAAAAAAGTTGAAAGTGTGCTACATAGCTCCTTTTTCTGATGTAGAACACACCCTTGAATAATCACTTTCACAACTTACCACTGAGTTTAAATTACACATAGATGAAATCAGCTTACATGCAAATGCCCTCAATTACAGTGTAGCCACTTCCATACCATTGGCAGGGCTCCACACTAACTTTTCCTCCCCACTTGCCCTTTGGGCAAGTGAAATGATCAATTTCAGATTTTTACTTGCCCGAATGAAAAATGTACTTGCACGAAAATAAACGATAATCAAAAACATTAAAACTTATTCCCCTTAATTTTAACTGAGGCCTTTTTAAAGCATTGGACATTTGTTATTTTAATTCTGGGGGTTGCAAAAGGTATGATTTACGAATTTAAAGAGTCATAAAATGAAGTACAATGAACAAAATAATGATGAAATTTATAAAGTTAGCTAAATTGTTTGTTTTCGGTAAGAATTTTGGACATGTTTTTGACATTTCATGATCAACATTTTACTTGCCCATTTGGGGCAAGTAAATTTTAACATTTTTAGTTTTTAATTGCCCAATATAAAATTTTACTTGCCCCGGGCAAGCGGGCAAGTGCTAGTGTCGAGCCCTGCCATTGGCGTTGCATACTTTCATTATTACATGATTATTTGTCAAATCTGCCTCGGGACTCGTTTTGGTTATGACATGAATTTATATGCAAATTACTATGAATATTGTTTGATCCCCCTGATCATGAGATCAGCTGTACTGTAAGTACATTGAGCTAATGTACTAAGCCCCAAGATTTAGCCACCTGAAGGTCTAGAAACAGATTACGAAGTCTTGATTACCGCAGGTGGATAGATGGTGGAACTAAGCAGGATCAGGTAGATTCCAGTCCTTTGTCATCCATTTCAATTCAGGAAATACCGATACTAGCCCACACACGCACGCATACACAATCTGAAACCTGACAAGATGAATTCCCTGATTTTTCTACTTTTTCCCCCTTTTTTTAAAACATGAAAAGAATTTGTCATGTTACGCTCCATCAAGACGAGGTGTTCGAGTTTCTTTGAACTTTTGCACTGTGAGCTTCTCATTGTACATGTTAGTAGCTTTTTGTGGGTATTATTGCAGAGTACATTTCATCTCAAAAGATTTATTTCATGGAAATGTTCTGATATTTTATTGCAGATATGGTTTGTTATACCCTAGTCCTCAAGCTCAAGTTTATGCAAATTGTTAGATTTGTCTTTCAGTAACTTCTATGATACTGTGAGTGGGAAACTTATCTTCTGACCACTCAGGATATACTGAATACATGTACTATGAATTACTTACCTAAACTAAATTGCATACTAAGAAAAATCCAGGTTTTTGAAAAGCACCCACATACACTTAAAAATAGAATTGTGAAAACAAAAACTTCTTTGAAATCTAGAAAAAGGAGTTATCAAATTCAAAACATAAAATATCACAAGACCTATTTTATTTTAGTTCCTACAGTACAGTAGTAAATTATCATCTTTTCTTCTAGGTCATCTAGTTGAGTTTTTAGTTTTGTTTTCTCCTTCAACATTAAAAATTGAAAATTAAACAATGAAATCATTCACCACAGTCAATATATCCAATACATTTAAAGACTTAAAGACACAGGCTAACATTGTGGAGCTTCAATGTAAAAAAAAAAGTCAAACTTCGCTATCTGAGCTACATAGTAGTGTTTGAATAGACAAATAAACACCCTAGAATACAAAAGTTTGGAAATTTGTGCTTCCACTGGCAAGATATGAATGAATGAACAATTACTACTCGGGGCGAGTACAAAATAGCCTAGATCTACACACAGTAAGTCTGTGGGAGGAAATAGGCAGGTGAATCCTGTCATTTTCTAGATTTTCACCTTTTTAAGGCACTAAATAATCCTTTTGAAATATAATTTTTTCAGGGCTTCATTTTTAGACCTTATCAAAGACACTTGGAGCATGGATGTTTAGGTAGCTCACATTTTTTTTTTCAAATTGTGGTCATAGTTAGCCTCTGGCTTTAAAGTCTTTCACTTTTATCACAAACCAGCCAGGTTTCACCTATGTCAGTTTTAGTCCATCATATTTTGACAGACCCCAATCTTTGACAGATTTCCCCAGGTAGATAAAACACCACCATCCCATCCCAGATTATGGGCATTTGGAACTTTCACATTTCCAGATATATATTTTGTCTTATGTGTCGATCTGGGGGATTTACTAGCCACTGTAAGTCATAAGCTTGCATATACCTGTCCCCTAAGCTGACAATAAATCCAGATTTAAGAGCCCGGTCAACAGCTTTTTATTTTCTGGTGATGAATTGGGTGTTTGCTAAAACATTACTTCATTCCTAGGTGTCAATTGCTACTTTGATCTGGGAGGCTATCGATGATAGATGGCTACAGATTTAGACTAAATCAGAAACACCTGTTTCCATTCCTACTAGTAACAATCAACATCATGGTCATTTTCGCTCCACCATGGCATTTACTGCCATGAATTCTTCAGGACGACATCTATCTTACAAGTCCAGATATTGTATTTTCTTTTGTTTGATTCCAATAAGTCATGCCTTGACAGATAGGGTTGAGTATTGATTCAAAAGTGTGATCCATTGTAAAGAATATTTAAGGCTACACTCGTGGCCCTTGTAATCAGATTAATTTGAACAGTGAAACATTTTGCTTATTTTCTGCTTCATAAACAAAATAAGGCATTCTTGGACAATTAATCTCAGCTGGAATTTCATAACAATGATTTGATATAATTCACATACATGGTTTTAAAGTTTATACATTACCATATTTCTCAAAATCACATAACCTACCTACAAGTACAATGAATAAATACTGGCATGCACAATAAATAAATCTTACCTCTACATTAATTTGAAGTTGGCTATCGAAAACCTTGACACAGACCGTTTTCTGATTGCTGGCACTGTGATGCAGACCACGGGTACTACCTATCCCTGCTACCCCCGATGCCAGGCCCCCAGATCCCCCTCCCCAGATGGGCATGACTAGGCATAGGAAATGCCCCTTCCTCTCCTTACTCCACGGGATCACTCAGGCTGCTTGGTTTGTGAGAAGACCAAGTCTGAAGGGGGTAAGTCAGGCAGCTTTGTGAGAAATCGAGGCCACTTGCTCGTTGTCAGCCGATTTGTTAGGAGTTCATTGCCCGCGTGGAGAAGAAACAAAGATGACCTGAGTAGGTAAGTTTTAATCGGTCCACTTAATGTATGTTATCGCAACTGACCACCAGAACGTCTTATCATTATCTGTAACAAAGACAGAAACAAAGAAATAGCATTAGGTTAACCAACAGACCCAAAACACTCCACATCAATACAATGAAATAAACTCCAGCAGCTTCAAAGCTTTGTATAGTGTATTTTTTCTTCTTTTCTGGAAATGACACAATGCTCTTGCTTGTAATGTGATTAAGTGTCTAAACTTCTAATAAACGTCTTCCAGTCAAATTTTTCTGGGGCAAATCTGCGCACCATGACCCACCGAATATTCATTCTCCTCTCATCTCAGGTGGCTCATTTACAATCAGACAAAGAAATCATAACCTATTTTTAGCACCCAGCATGCAAAGCTTGGATATTCTATGAATTACATCTTTGAATATTTTCATTTTCATTTCACTGAACCGTGAGGCAAAGTAAAAAATTTATGGATTTATGAAAATACCTTGTGGGCCAAAAATTAAATTTACGAGGAAGGCATGCCTTCCCTGTAAACCCCCAAAACCACAGATAAGAAAGCCCCCTTTGTCAGACTCACAACTCCAGACAGATTCCAAGGAGGGGTCCCAGACTGTGGGGTCAGGCCCTCACAGCTGTACCACTCACATCTTCTAAAATTTCCAACTCCTCATGTCTGGGGCACATTGCAGATGTGAACATTCTTACGGGCGGCAAGCATTTGTTTCTACATACAATGGTAGTGATAGATCACGTCCGATCACCAATTTGCACATGTTCAAAGGTGTCAAAGGGACATTATATCAAGTTAATAGCAATTAGCACATGAACATTCTCATACAGAAAACTAATAACTCATTCTTTTTTTCTGTACACGAAAAGTTAATATTTCACAAAATTCGGCATAAACATGTCAACACTCTACTTACACATTTTCACTTGCTCCCAGACTTAATTGTTTAAAACTTTGGGTGATACAGGGTATACCAAAATCTAATGTTGTTGTTTTTTCCTTTTTGTCACTACATGTATTATTGCATACATAAAAGCAACACCACTCCACAAGACTATTTGAAAAAATACAATACAACAGAAGTTGACTTCATTCCCATCTCTGACACCTACTGCAAACACACACACACACACACACACACACACACACACACACACACACACACACACACGCACACGCACACGCACACGCACACGCACACGCACACACTCACACACAAACACGTCTTGAAGACAATGATCACACTTGTTTTCGAAATTGGCAACAATGAGGTATTCACATGTTACCGCTTTTGCGGCTGAAAAATAAAGGGGGTCCTAACATGATGGCCTGGAGGCAAATAACAGTTTGTTACTTGGAGTGTATTGATTACCTCCATAAACAGTGTTTAGAAAGCGATGGGGAAAGGAGATTCGCTACAGACTGGGACCCCACCTATCGGTCAGTAACCTCACGCAGTATCCAGTTTACTTTGCTGAACATTCTGATTTACATTTTCTAGGGCAGCGACTGACAACGGAGAAACCTCACCCGACAGAATAACTGGGGCATATTTGAGAACAGTTTCGAGTCGCAATGCAAAATAGAAGTCGGTGGAAGACCAGCCTCAGAAGTCTGGAAATGTTTCAAAATATTCTACGGTGGGCGAAACATTGAAAATGCGATAACCTGAATACCAAAACGTGTTGTCGTAGAAAATACTCCACTTATGTAATCAAAGACGAATAAGTATTAACCTAAGTTGCACATTGTAAGATTGCTTGTAACCAAAGGCCGTGTCAAAATGAACAAATTTAGACTGGTATATTTTATGCATGCTGCACTTCTTAACTTTTAAACAGCTGTAAATCTAAACCTCTTTTCTGTCATATAATTTAGAGCAGGCATCAAAATACTTGAATGTTCTTAACCAAAACTGCAAACCTACATGAAAAGTGTAAATGTGCAAATCTGTGTTATTGTGAAAGAAGACGTGTAGAACAATCATATACATGTAGCACCCACTAATACATGTATAAAATACATACTGCAACACCACTGGCTAATATGACCATTGGAAATTTTGTTACTTAAATTCATCATTTACCAAATCAGGTCGTCATTTGCAGGTTAGGGCAGATGTACACGTTGACCTGAATCAACATTTGTGACCTACACTGTAATACAGAAGTTGTGTCAAACAACCTGACAGCTTGTCCGAGGCTAGCCCAATATGCAAGTTGGATACCAATTTCCAATTCAAAGTATTGAAATTTATCCATTATAATGGGTTTATGGAATAAACTCGGTCTGGAAAACTGGAAAATAGCTCGGTCCTACAGCCACAAGGAAAAACAACCATAAATTTGAAAACAATTTAGTGAATTGGTCTATTCACTAATACCTAGATAAAATAAACAATAAACTTGTTAAGTAATTAATTCTATATACAGTGTATAATTAATTCTTTAAACAGTGTATATATATTTTAAATAGTACGCAACATTGCAACAATATCACATATTCATATTTCACTATGATTGTGTAACTACTAGTAAATCTGAAATTTGACTGATAATGGCATCAATAGGCCCTACATTATCACCTACAGCATGAATTGTACCAAAAATGTCTGTAGGAATGGTTGTTTTGTTTCAGCCATTCAGGTATATCAAAATTAAGTAATATGCCAAAGTATGAAAGGCAACCTTTTTATTAGTAAATCGTATGAATGAATGGTTGTCATTTTCAAAACTGATACTTTTGACAAATAATGACAGACATTGTAAAGCATGAGACAAATAAAGCCTCTCAAAATCAAACAAAACAAAAAACATCCTGGTTAGTTGTACTTTAATGGACTATTTGTAATTGCAGGGAATAAAGATTGTAAAATTGAATATTTCAAAACTCAAAACCCTTAATAGTTAATTCCTAGTCGATGTATGAAGTAGGCCTACTTCTTACAACAAATACAACACCGATGCATGCAGAGTACAGTATTGTACTGTCTACTGTTGCACAAGTAAGTTAAAACTACAGGCCTATTTAAAAATACACTGTAGTCTGAATAATGACAGAATAGGTCTACATGTATATTGCAACTGATCCGAGTAAACGCAATAATGCAGGGATAGATTCTCAGGCACTGAATACTTCTCTAAAGCAGTTGAAAACAGAAAGTCTAGCTACAGTGTACACTCTGTACACTGTGACAATCTTTGCCAAAGATTATGTAGTATCTGCATAAGATATCTTACCCATTTATATTTTCCAAACCTAATACATTATTTAAAAAGATACAAACCAGCTTTGGAAGTTTGTAATTATTAGACAACCTACGATTTATATTTTTGAAATATTTATGAGACAATAATGTTTTCTACATTGGCCTATTCTTCTACAGAGGTCTATATATGTATGAATCTGATAAATTCATGATTGCAGAAAATAAATAAAGTGAAATCTTAAAAAGTCACACTATTTTTTCTATTTTGGGTAACAATTTAACCGATATATTAAAGTAAATAATACCACAGAAATCTGTTTCAGATGGCGGGAATAAGGTACAAAAAGGTCGAAACTTGAATTCACTCGTGTAGAGTAACAGCTTTTGAAGTGCACTCAACCTCTAAGCCCTATATTTGATCAGCGTTTACCGGCTCGTAAGTTTCAACAAAACGGCCGAAAATTAGGGGGCAAAATGATTGTATTGGTGACAAAAAGAAGCATTTGTACCACTTATTTCTGGCATGTCCGCGAAAGTATTTGGCACAGCTGGCCAAGTGCCAAGTCCCGACTAGATTAACGGAACAATTAAATGCCTAAAATGTTCAACACATGTATGTGGTAATTAAAGCCATGACCCCGCAATGCACTTTTATGCACCACCTCAGTTAAACGCATCATGTCCTTTGCAAGTAATGTTGATGACATACATGTACATGTACAGAATTCTTTGCTTAGATGGAGAGCTCGGATAACTAGTACAACTAATTTGAGGAAGTGAAGCTCAAAATTCAGTTGCTAATCCGACTTATCTATGTTCACAATGTACTTCCCATAGACATTATTACTTAACTTGTCACCTGTCAGCTTGCAATTATCAATGCAGAAAAAAAACCTGATTGGGTCACCGATGTCACGCACAAACCAAATCTTCAAAATACGCAAAAAGTAAATAGTACGTTGTTTTCTGGGGTTATTGTGTTTTTTCAATTTAAACCATGTAGTACAGCCCTTTAATTGCTGCTTATCAGGCATCAGGTAGTAATATTCACATACATATGTAAATTTAATTAAAATTTGTATTCAAAGAAATTTTTCACCACAACCAGCATCAACAAAATATGATACAAAACTACTCACGAAACATGAAAACAATAATAAAACTGTAGGCCTACATATTTCTATAAACAGTATATGTAGGCCCTACTGCTCATATCAAAGTAAATTTCCTTGTCCCTGCAGGCCGCTACACCAGTAATACTCCCCATTTTCTTGATGTCGTCATTTTCAAACATAAACACTCAAAGCTATCAGCAATTACCAACAAGGAAACAAAATCTGAAATTTGATTTGGACTCTAGGTGAAAATCGGCCAAATATTTTCGCCTCAACCACCACCACCAATTTCTCATTTTGCACTGGGACCACGGAGTTGCAAGAGAGAAAGATTTGTGACCTGCGCTACATACCACCACAACTACATGTACCGTTTCTTGCAACCTTTTTTTTTTTTATCTGGTGATACCAGCTCTGGCAATCATTATGAAAGCCACCTGTGGGCTATTCATTTGGTCTCTCATGACAGGTGACCCTGACAGCAAACTGGGCCAATCAACAAAGGAATGTCAAATCACCATGGCAACCGAGCAGGGATCATCTCAACAGTTGTGTATATTTTGTTCAAAGGCTAAAGATTAACACATTCTCGTGACTTATGTCGAAAAGAGAGAACATAAACAAAATATTGATTTTTCTTTAATTTGAATACAATCTGAAGAAAATATGTGAGCAATTGACAAAACTGTGGTGGCAACAAACAAACATTTCACACACATGCAAATTACTACAATCTTTAATAATGATTTATAAGGAATAACAGACAAAATCAATGACTAAGAAACACAAATATGCACAAACATCTACAACTTCAATAGTTTGAAAATGTTGTGAACATTATTGTGGGCCTATATGTACATGCGCCTACATGTACGTACACTTGTTGTGCTGATATGATACTTGGCCACAAAGGACAACAAAACTGCGCACATACATTTATAGTATGTTCACTAAAAATTTTTACGAATGAAACAGATGAAGTTTGAAAATGGGCATTTAACCCATTGGATATAATTTGATTTCACTATAACACACATTTTCTATAGACCCCAACATGAGTTAACTTGTACTTAGTCTCCAACAAGTTAATATTAAAATTCAAGATCTTTAAGATTTACATGTCAATTGTCATACTGTTCTACAGTGTACCAAAGAAAGGAACTGAAGAAATTGTGAAAATAATATGGTACTTTACTTTTTAAATTCTTTCGAGAAGTACACACAAATACTAACTGACAAAAGCACAGGTTGCGATTTTGAGAGGCAAGGGATACAAACATACATGTAGCTATAGGTTACAGGTATACATTGCCTCCTTTTTTTGGGGGGGGGGGGCCTCACGTCAGTAGCTTCCTTCAGAGATGTACTGCAGGGTCTATTATACTTAATTAGAACAGAACCTATGAGATTTGTTCATATATATTACTTTAAAATATGCATTCACATACATACATGTAAGTACCAGAAATTTCAAGCATGCAGCTTATAAATTTCTACTTAAAACCTATTTCAAAATCTCACAACCAAATCTTACAACCAATGTATGATTTTTAAAACTGTGTGTTTGTTTCTTTTTATTGAAAAAATGTTCTCACAAACAGTCTTACCTGTCAGCAATGACAAAACAAGGCTTTCAGAAAACTGGGCTAATGCGCTGCGGAATTTGGAACGGGCCAAGAACTGAAATTGGCAAGGTCTGTGCGGTGCCTAGAGAACATGTTTTCCCACTTTCCACCTCTTTCAGTCAACTACTATGACTAACTAAATGCCTAGATATATAGTTCATGTTTGTAAATCAACAACATATGTGGTGTTTTTCACATTATCACTCTTATCTCAAGACTCAAGAATGTCAGCATCGCACCTTGTACCAAATATACACACCACCCCCTCGATAACCAGCACTAAAACGAACAGATCTATTAATATTTATTTGCTATTAATACACAGCATATCCACCAGTTACAATATTATCAACCATGGTGTTTGTTTACAGTGTGTTGAAGGAATTTTTAGGGCCAACATATGTCAATAGAATCTGGTTTGAACTTGGATGTTGTGGTCCTGTCTCCCTTGTTGAAGTGTTTATATTTTGCAGCCTGTATTGACAAACGATACAATTTGAGTCAATATGTACTTCCATTATGTCAACACCTCATCATGTTTTGATCAAAATGTGGATCAGATTAAATGAAGAGTGGCGTGATGTACAGTACACTGACAAGATCAAGGAAGACTAGCTATCAGTATCATTATTAAACCTGATGTTATAGACAAACTGTACATGAGATTCTTCAAAGGAAATGGGGGGGGGGAGGATTTAAAACAGACTTCTACTTCAGAGACAGTGACACTAAAATGAAGTACACA
>JZLH01S0626874.1:23293-36399 GCA_001188425.1 Eucidaris tribuloides | reverse complement strand
CAGATATTTCACAGAGCAAGGGACTATAATACTTGCCCAAGAATGTGTAGTTTGGCCTGTAGCCTACATGGCACAAAACTGAACAGAACAAACTAATGTCCACTCGCCGATTCTCCAGCATTTTCAGACATTACAATGTATTGGATACATAATAGCTATGCTACTCTATCAGACTTTATCAAGATACTGTATCATAATTGTGACTCCTTGTATTCTACATGTAACTTTTCAAATTTAAAGAAGTCATCTGTGATTAAAAGATTTATATAGGGCCTACATGGTTATCTGCTTTGGGAACAAGGTTGTAAACACACAAACAGGGAAAACAATATACACATAATAGTTTTTCTGTGTTTTTTTTGATCTTGATTAATGAACAGAAAACATGAGAGGCACAAGTCACAAGTTGTCTTGTTATGTTTTCATAAAAGCATATGCTTGTTTTTAACCAATTATTACCACCACTCTTTCAACCTCTTAGTAAGAAATTCCACATTTACCATGTAGTTTTTGAATTGGCCATGTCTTTTCCCACAAATAGTCTTGAATTCTTTCACCCCAGATAAACCCCATGTGATAAAAATTAAGTGACATCTACATACATCATAATTAATATGGCTTTCCTTTGTGGCTATTTTTCGAGGAACAGTCTTGTGGGCGGGCAGACTAATGGTAAAGAGCTCCATTAAGCAGTAAAAGTCACATCATATCTACACTTTTCATTTTCCATTTACCAAATTGTTAAACATTTCTTGTTGATTATCTCCAAAATGTCACTCATTACAAGAATGTTTGTGAGTCACTATGATGACATAAAAATTACCTGCATTCTCTGCAACAGATATTTAGTCACGCACTTGGTTCAGATGACATCCAAGCTCTCCTGTACCAGCAGGTGCTTATATTTTTTTCCCCTCTTTTCTTTTCTTTAAAAAAAATTGAAAGACATTTACGACTTTCACTTCACTGATTGGCTTCTAGCACAAAGATTTGCCGAAATCAACAGACCCTGCTTGTTTGGTAGTAGAATTATATCTCTTTACAAAGCAGAGGTATTCAAGAAATTTCTCTCTGCAGTTGTCTAAATTACGAATTGCAATTCCCTGTCATCTCCTTCTGTTCACCTGCAAGTCTTTCAATGACATACTACTACCACGTTATAATTTTCAGTACTGTTTGAAGCTGTTGTACTGTATTTTATTCATTCTACAGTCATCAAAGTAACACAGTAAGTAGAAATAGTGTAAAATTATACAATGTGTACTCCATACATACATAATAAAATTTAAATTTATGGCCATACTCATCAGGGCCAATTGTACAGTTTCTATTCAGCGTATACTACACGTTCATAATTTCATTACTGCTTTGAAGTGTTGTACTGTATATTCATTCTACAGTCAAAGTTACACAGTAAGTATGAAATATGTAAAATTATAATGTGTACTACCCATACATATGTCAATAAAATTTAAATTATTGCCATATTCATCAGGGTCAATTGCTAACAGTTTTTAAGCGTTTCGCAGGGGAATGACAGTGCTCGATACATGTACTACTAAAAAGTAACGGATTGTGAATGGATCTAAACTTTTGAGTGGCATATAATTCTGTTATTTACTCTGCCTAGCATTGTCATATTCAAGATTCTTGCAGCAGGTCATCACTACCAGAAGGTTCAACTGAACTGACAGGAGGTATCCCAAACCAACTGCTTACACATACATCTCAAGAATTTTAGGCCATCTTTACCATGGGTCTGGCTGTCTCCTCCACACAACGGGCGGAGTATGAACTCCTGCGATAGAAGCTATGAACTCTCAGACATTTCTACAGATAACCTAGGGATGTGCATACTCAATTTTCCTTCAATCACCACAATAATCACATTGTTACAACATATTTCTGATTTTCAACCTACTGTTAAAGCTAAATGAATACGAGCTACTTATGATTTACCTCTTCCATGTTGTTGCGAAATATGAAGTCCACAAAATATGATTAACATATTGGAAAACTGATTTATATTGGCGTTTGAGGCAAACACCCTATATTTTCTGAAATTCTTCAGGTCACCAACACATGTGTCCAAGGTACTTAAAATTTTTTTTTTATCCATTACTGTGGCATCGTAGCGAAGTGGAAAATAAAGCGATCAAGCATGTGCAGTTGAACTTACCACATTACATAATCGCGAACTTGAAATGAATGATGTAGAGGAAGATGTGGTCACTGATAAATCCAATTATCAAAATCATGGTAACTCGTAGGTCACCGAGGCCAATGATGTTCACTTCCCACCAAATTCAAACATTGGTACATGATATGTTCCTTTGAATCATACTAGCGACACAGTATTAAAAGGGAAATTCAAGTTGATAGTAGGTTGCTTTGATAGAAGAATCTAGAGGACATGCTATCAGTGAAGTTTGGGAGAAATTGGCGAAAAATTATTAGCAGAGTTGTATACATGCCAACTTAGGTTGGAGTTTTGAAAGAAACTAAAATTCCACTAAAATCTCGAATAATCATTTTGTATTGCCCAATAAGAATATACAGATTGAAATTATCGATAACATTAATTTTTAAAACTCCAGACATTTATTTGAGCTAGCGAAGAGATTCTCGCGTCATTTTTGAAATTAGTACGTAATCCTCAAAGTTATACAAGTTTTTATGTAAATACTGCAGTGGGCAGCCTATTACGCTTGAAATAATACTTTTATTGCCAATATTTCTGTTTCATTATTTACATAACTCAACATGTTTCAGCAATTCAAATACACTCAAGCCATTTTTGCAAGTAGGGAGTTGGAATGAGGTATGAATTATCAAAGAATATGGTGATTTCAGAATATTACCAATTTTCTAAGGGCATTTCCGTTAAAAAATTAGTTTAAACCTTTGGTCAAATATTAAAAAAATCACACCAAAACATAACAAAATGTGGTTATTCATTTGAAGCTAAAATACTGAACATGTATGAATCTAAAAGAAATAATTTCATAAGTTGCATCGTTGCATTGTGGCAAGGCACTAAAGTTGCCATTGGTAACCAGAGACAATTTCTTGTTCAAGTTTACAAAGTTCAAGTTTTGAGCAAATTTTATACCAAATTTAAGCTTTTTGAAAAATTTAAGTTTGTTTAGTGTTTTAAGTTGTGCTTGATGTAAGGATTCTTGGGAAAGACAAAAAAAAAATTATAGAATTTGATTATTTTTTTTTTACCAAATAATATCAAAAGGTTAGGGCCACTTGCAAATGTATGCGTCCGACCTTTTAGGGGTTTACCACTTTTTTGTTTAAAACCAAAAAAACAACAGCAGATAAATTTTTCCTAAGTTTAGATGCAAAGCAAGCTCAATGTGATTTAATACTATAACCCCAAGAAAGCTCAGCCGCTTATTCCAGTATTCATGTTAATATGGGGTCGGACGTTATGTTTTTTGTACGTCCGACCCCCTGTACGTCCGACCCCTTTTAGACTTGTTTTTATAATTATTTTTTTTTTACTTCGTTGATGTCGCTTTTTTGCAAATTAAAGTATTACACTATTCATTTTACCCATGCATATTTTCAAAATTGAAATACCACATTTCAATTTTTAAACCAAATATAAACACTGACATTTTGTATGGCTTCTTTTTACCTTTAGAAAACTGGGGCCAAAATAGCCCTTCTTACCCCCGACGTTTTTGCGCAATAAGCTTTGAAATGGCATGATGATATCATGGCATATTTTGTGACCATTTACTTTTGACGTCTTGTATAAGCGTTAGACCAAATTTTGGCAAAACAAGTCGGCTTACCAATCTATGACATGTTGGATTTTTTGCTACAAACAATGCGTATCCCCAGAAATGGCCAATTTTGTAGTTGATTTGTGTACAATAGGTCAATGGAGATTATGTGTTCCTATTCATGAAATTCAAACAACAAACTGCTGATTATTTTTTTCCATTCTTATCATTTGCTAACTCGAGTAATTTTGTGCTAAACATGGTCTGCGCATAATGGTCTGCTTAAGTAAATTTCACATTAAACCCCCAAAACAAGAAATACATAAGCAATTTTGATATTTGTGTACAATTACAATGGGAATTGTCTTTGTCATGAAATTCATAAAATGCCTCATTATTTTTCATTTTTCATAAAGCAATTTGCTAAATTTTTGATGGGCTATATGATTGGATAATGACTTTGAATGAATTTTCTTAAAAAAAAACAACAATAAAAAACAAAATTATTTAAAAAACAAGAAATACATAAGAAAGTTTAATAAACAAAGAAAACAAGGAAATAATTGTCTTTTTTGCCATTTTTTTGTAATGAAACAATTAATTAATCCATAAGAAGTTTTCTGAGTGAAATCTATCTCTAAATTCCAAGTTAGATTAGCCTTTATAGGACAAACATTACTTATAGCTTTGAATATTACAAAACTCATTATGGGGGTCGGACGTTACACTGTACTGATTTCGTCTCAACTTTAGTCAAGTATAACTCTTAACCTGGACAGACTGATTTGTTTAAATCTCATGTATTAAAGACAAACTAACCAAACATTATGTACCAAAAGATTTCACCAATTTATTAATTTGTAGGGTTTGTGTAATCCGCCTCTTCAAATGGGGTCGGACGTACATTGTGCAAATTTTTCGCCCCACTGATGTACGTCGACCTTTCAACCTTGGTACGTCCGACCCCCCAAAAGATCAACTGTATAACTGATAACAGAAGGTAATGCTGCCAAATTTTTAGCGTGCAAGTTATTTCAAGATTCATCTTTTAGCTAGCAGCCCATATTAAAATTTCAGTACCTGGCTTCACACAAATCAAACATGAGATTTTTGACATAAACTCTTAAGAAGTGTAAGAACCTGCTTTTGTCTTTGGTCATGTACGTCGACCCCTCATATTTTTGCTCATATTTTCTATTCATTTCATTTATAGCCTGGTTCTTGTTATGGTGTAATTGGATTGACCAATGTCCACATGTTATGATTTATAAATATTTTCTGGAAAGTTAAAAACCAATTGTTAATTAAATCAAAGGAGATATGGCTCTTCGATGTAGTCCGAATGATACGTACCGACCTTTTATGTGAATGCCCCTAATGATTTAATTGTACGAAAAGTGACGGTCAACTCACTTCCTGTTGGAATGGCAAACTGCAAAGTCAGATGTTCGTTTAGCTTCCAGTTTTGTATGCAACCTTGACTTTTGGTGAACTTTTGGTTTTTGCACCTGTTACTGTTACAGTGAAATAATTTCTCACTCCGCCCGCTGCTAGATGTTACATTAGGCCACTTATTTTGTATGTGGAATGCTCGAGGGTGTGTGTGAAATGATTTGCTCATACATGTAACTAACTGGTAACCTTTTTTAAGTAATTAAGTCATGAAATTGGCATTCTTCGGAACTATATTAGCATTCATATTACTGCCATACAATTTCACTAGGTATACATCTGTATATGTGCAAGATGTGAGAGAGATCAGGATGGAGAATTGTAAGTTTGAAAGCATGCAACTATTATCTTCAAAGGAAAGGAATTTTTTTATCAAAAAGTTGAAATCTACCTGACATCAATTCTTTTTTTTTTCATTTTAAAACCTTTGATGACCCACCCTAAAAACACTTCTATAAAAAAGGAGAGTTGAACTAAAGTTTTCACAAGTCCAAATAATTATTTCATCGAATGTTCCAGCCATATCATAAGGATACATACATATCAGGCGGAGCAACGTGAGAAGTAGGGAACAGGTTATATTTGTTATAGGTATCAAAAGTGTTTCATTTGTGGGTTCAATTTCATTCCAGCTATTTGTGCTTCCGCAATTGTCCAATTCCATGGCCAATAAAAATACATTCCTAACATGATCCATCAACAACTATGTGATACTCAGAAATTGAAACAGGTATTTGAGGGCATCTAAGTTCAACAACACTAGCAGCCCAGAGAATCCTTGCTCGTGCATTTGGACACTGTCAACGATCAAAGCACAATTGGTACAATACCCTGAGAAAAACATTCAGGACTAATACTAACTCAGAATGGCAGTTTGTACATTTGCCAATATTTATACTCAAGGGCTAAGATACCTGCATACCAGAGTAAGAATTATCTCGTTGTTTACAACAAATGAATTTCAGCATTCGTCGGATGCTCTTAGATGCCAATTTTCAAATACAGAGAGATAGTCAAAAAATGACAGCCAACACTTTTGCAATAATCAGGCCACTATTGTTTTACAATAAATGAATGTTATCTTTACTTTATTTATTTTTGACGTTTTCAATATATTCATTTCCTAAATAGACAGATAATACAGTGATTTTTTGATCATCAGATAGCTTTGATTTATATAGCTATGTACCCCTCTTAATAAAAATAGCAAATTAGTTTAAAATTTATTAAGGCTACATGATTTTTCATGTTCAGTTAATGTAATCTTGATCATTACCCTAATCAAACTCTTGTTATGACAATATTTCCCTTCACATACTTTGATACATTTTAGTTTAATTTAGACTGCAGCATATTATACAACGTTCAATTAATTGTTGCTGTTGTGGTGTAGGTGTATTGTATAGGGTGGGTATTCATTGGGTCTATCAGTGTTCTACTTGGAAGTTTGCATTCTGTGTTCATTTGTGAAGGTGAAAGTAATCAGGATTATCAGAGGGGTTATTGGTCCACAACCATAGTTGTCCAAGTGGCTCAAACTGGACAAACATGAACTTGGGGCAAATGGCGTCACTACTCAAATCATAGGACCTGCTCAAATAGTAAAAACTCATCATGATGTTTGTTTGCAATTTTGTTTTGCTTCTAACATTAGGTGACAAATTTTCTGAGAGTCAGTTCAGTCCCAAGGTCCTTCACCTTATTGTATAACTTTTTGGGCTTGTGATTCACAATGGCTAACTACATGCATTATCGTGTACAGCTTACTTTTTGTAAAACATACTGAAACTTTGAATTAAAATATAATTGATTATCAATTCTTAGAATCTATGTGCTAACTCATGGCCTAGTGGATATGTGGTTCAATATTAAAATGTGTGTGCCACTATAGAGACTTTTTTGGAAAATGCATTATATTTATTTTTATCAATAAATATTCAGATATGACAATCCATAATTACTAAACATGCAACGATGTGGCAATCCTAAATGGACTAAAAGATTGTCCCTATGCCTTGGGACACCCAATAATAAATCAAGCTCATTGGTTGTATTCCACTATATAGTACTAAGGTTACTTGGATGTCATCGTAAATTAAATGTCAGGAATTTCTAAAACATGCCTCAAACTATGTCTTTTTGGAATGATGAACTCACAAAAGTATTGTGGAACCAATACACATTTACATGTAACATATATTTGGATAATTTGTCCAAACTACCTAGCATCTATGTTTCAATTTGCAGAATCATTACATTTGGGAAATAAATTAATTAAAAACAATCATCTCTGCAAATTGAAATTATGTACAAAATCCTGGTTGTTAAGTCTTTAGTCCTTCCCCTCCATGGGATTGAAGATGACCTATGTGGAATGTGACCCCATCTTGACCCAACCAATCACATATCAGTGATATGGCAGCCATGGGTCAACTAACATAACCTAACAACAAAAGTGTCATAAATCAGTCCAGATTAGTCTACTCTCCTTTAGTGAAATTAAAAAATGGTCCAGAGTAGTGTTCATGTGTACTACTGAAGGCATCTATTGCGTTACTCACAGCCTTAGGCTTTTCACGAAAATCCATTAGATAAATCACACTCATAAATTTCACTGGAAAAGGCTATGTCTAATTTGTGATATTCTCTGTTATTTACCTAATATGATCATCAACATATTACAGACACTGATTAAAGATGGGTGCTATAGATTTTAAGCCCACCATATAATTGATGGATTCTGTATGGGACAGTGATTTTCCGCGATAACGGGAACAGACGAATTTTCTGGGAATATTTACAACTTGAAATGCGAAAATTGAGTTTTCAAATTAGAAAATCACGGGGGTAAAACCTTCTTTTTTCTCCAAATTTTTTACTTTTTTGAAAGGAAAAAACCCATGAACAATAGAACAAAAATTTGAAAAATTGACACAAAAACACAGAAACAGCGAGAAAAATTTGTTTTTTCAAGTTTTATGTTTAAATTGCGAATTGTCATTTTCTTCATGTTATACAATGTTCTATGTGTTAAAACGGAATTATCCTATTTTTTCAGACAAGTTGAAACGGAATTCCAGATTTTTGGAAAGTGGAAAAGGCAAATTCATTTGAAATGGAAATATCACTGTCCCTAATTTTCTGCCATTCATTCCCTGGTTTTCCATTCTGTTTTTGATATATCTTACAATTGCATGAGCAAAAGAATGTGATCATAATCAAATATTATAAGCAGGAAAAATGCACAATTTACTTTATTCATAAGGGTTGGTAATCAGGGGATGATATCACCCTAGAAAATGCTGTAACCCAGCTACCTACGTACATGTACCATCTTTTGAAACCAAAAGTGGTTTCCTCCATCTCTGTCAACAATCAACACCATATTTCTTGAGCCACAAAATTCAAGACAACAAAAACCTGAACATCCTTATCAACCTTTAAGATTAATTTAAAATATCATTTTTATTAATTATGCTAGGTTTGATATTTTTTTGCTGATGCTTGAAGTGACAATGCTTTACTTTTTGAATGACTGACAGGAAATCTGTTAGATTGAAAGATGGAGCGTAGATGTAGGCCTACAAGGCCTCTCTAAATAGATTAAGGCAACGCAAATATAATTATGGTAAATAATAAATATAATACATAAATACATAAACGAACAAAAGAAGGCATCTTTGTCGCAATCACAGGTATCGGGTAAATAAAGTACCATCATTGCCCATTCCAAATAAGTATGCACTATTAAAACATGTAAAGTTAAAGATATACAAGTTCTTACCTGATCAATCACTTATAGTCAGAAGTCCTTATGTTTGAAGTTAGTCTTGTGTTCGTTAGTTGCATTTTCTGCATATGACAGACTGTTGTTGTTACAAATACATTCAATGTATTTATAGGCATTGCACCTTGTCACATACCACAGCTATCAAGTCAAAGAAAGGTAAATAAATATAGTCATATGTAGGACTAGCACAGATACAAGAGTACACCTTCCAGTTCAGAAATGTCAATGACTCACAAAGTTATATAGGCCTACTGCTTAAAGAATCCTTCGAGATCTTCAGTTAGTGCCCTTGATTGTTCTAATAAAATTATTTACATAAAAATTAACTTCAAATCTTCATTTACTCAGTAAATGCTGTTTCAAATTTCATAATTTTCGTATTTTCAGGTTACCAAATTGAGAACTGTTCAAACTGTCACAATCAACTACATACAGTCTATCTTCCTTATTAATCATATCAAACAAATGGAGTATGTAAAACTTGGTTAAATTTGTCTCAATCCCTAAAAGTTAACAACATGAACTGAACAAAAAAATAAAACAAGCCATACACACATAAATACACACAAGCTGAAGATCACATACAAACGCTGTGTGCTACATGTATCTATTCATATATTATTCATTTTTTTCTCCTTATGCAATCTAACTAGTATGTCTGGTATTAAGACTAGACACTTCAGAACTTGCGCATACGCGCTCGGTCTGGGTCCTTCAGGCCCAGGCACCAGCGAGTAGGGTCTGAGAATCAGATTATCTGCTATCTAGCTGTGGCAAGTGACAAGATGAGAGGTACAGTTTTGTATCAAATAATTATTATATTCTCATATAATATGTACTACATTTGTGTATTATTTGGTAATTAATATTCCTCCACTCATTTTTTTTGGGGGGGGGCATTCATTACTATACAGAAAATTGAATCTTGATTTATGTTTATGAAAGACACACATTTTGTGAAAATATTGTTTTCTTGATAATGATATTGTTCATGCACACAAGAATTGTTGTTTGGTTTTTGTTTGAAAATGCACTGCCTCAGAACAGCCATAAGATACATGTATTGCTAGAATCAATACAAGATACAAGACCATATATTAGAATCAACAATGTCATTATCTTCTATCTTCATCACCTGTCTTTACTTCCTGATTTCACGGCCTCCTGGATTTCACCTTAAACTGTTAAGACTCTGGCTGATTGAGGTTATCAATGTCACTTCATTTTAAGTAATAGCTCATAGTACATAATGTACATGTACATTGGTGGTGTTTAACTTAATTAGTAATCTTATTATTGTTGTTGAAAGACCCATCTAATGAACAATGAAAATCTTTTAGTTTTTAGCTTTTGCATTTCATATAACAGGGCTCCACACTAACTTTTCTGCCTGCTTGCCCGTCGGGCAAGTGAAATTATCACTTTCAGATTTTTACTTGCCTGAATGAAAGATTTACTTGCCCAATAAACAATAAACAAAAACATTACAAATGATTTCACAATAAATTTAGACAGTTAAGCTTTTTATAGTATTAGCATTGGACATTTATTATTTTAATTCTGGGAGTTGCACTATGTGTGATTTATGAAGGTGAGTCATAAAATATATTACAATGAACGAAATAATGTTGAAATAGACCTGAACACAAAATTTTCGACATATTTTTGTTTACGGACATATTTTGCTCATTTCATGATCAAATTTTACTTTGCCCAATCGGGCAAGTAAAGATTTTAAACATTTTGAGTTTTTTACTTGCCCACATTGAAATTTACTTGCCCCGGGGCAAGCGGGCAAGTGCTGAGTGTCGCAGCCGTGCATTAAATTTACCATTATCAATTTGATTACTTGGGACTTTACACAAGTACAAACAAATTGCTGAAAATAAATTATAGTTTAGGTCAGTCCACACTTGCACATTTGTGTGGTTTACATATTTTGAATTTTAAATGATTTGTGAGTTGATATCACTTTGATCAAGTTTGTGTGTACTTGTACACACACTAGATGCACCATAAATAATGTATAGCAGCCAGGCTCAGATATTAAAGAATGAATGTACCAGTATTTCTTTCATAAGTCCCATTTTGGGGTACATGATGGCGTACGTGCAAGTCAAGAACACAATTTTAATGTGCCATTAAACATATACCAACAGCCCATATCAACTCTGAAATTGGCGAGTTGCCAACTCACCTCACATTCCTTTCTTTACACTGTATGATCAGATTATGAGCAGAACAGAGAGTGCAGGGAATAAATAGCACACCCCCTTTCTTTACTTGGCCCCCTTTTCATCTTTATGGCAAGTGTGTGAACATTCATGGTTCAGATCAAAGCAGAAACACATGGTCTTTTCGTTTGTTCAGATCCTTCTACCGCCCTCCATACTTCGCAAAATTAAGGCCTGGCTTTATTTTTTTTTTTTTTCTATATTCCACTGTAATTGTCAAACCGCTAAATGCTCCAGTGGATATTGCACCCTCTGGTATGCGACCAATGCGGGTTCTATTCTTCGGCAAACACAAAAGCCATGATTCGAACTGGCCTAGCACCGTTCATTTGCATGTCAATGGCCATCCAGCTTCACCAACAATCTGGAGTGCAGTTATTGTTACGACATACCAGCAAGGAGAATTGCCTTCTGCTTCTCTCTCACTCACCCTCTTTTTTTTTTGTAAACATCTTCCCAGTCACATGCAAACACCTTGAAGGTAGATCTGCGAACAAACTACCTGAGAACAAGAGCATGAGTTCTAAAAATAATCTTACTGTTTGAAGTGTCTGTCTCTTGAATGTTTAAATTCTTGCGTAAACATGCAGTCCCAATGATCATCATCAGCCAAAACGGTTTTATGGTTGTATCTAAATGCTGTTCACTTGATTTTTGCATCTGGTAATAAATGTTAAAAAATACCACTATATTAATCATGTTTATTCTCGAAAATGCAACTTTAAAGCCACATCTAGGCTAACATTTACCACAGTTAAAAAATGTGAGCTACATAATCTTCCACGAGTCCACGCTCAAAGTATCTAAATTTGATAAGGTCTAAAAATGAAGCCCTGAAAAAATTGTATTTCAAAATGATGATTTAGTGCTTTAAAAAAAAGTGAAAATCTACAGGCAATCAAATTGACCGGATTCACCTGCCCATTTTCTCCCATAGACTTTCTGTGTGCAGAACTACGCTATTTTATCATCCACTGGAGTAGAAATTGTTTATTCATGCATACCTTGCCATTAGCAGCATAACTTTCCAAACTTTTGTATTCTAGGGTGTTTATTTGTCCATTTGAACATTACTATGTAGCTCAGATATCAAAGTTTGACAATTTTTTTAAATTGAAGCTCCACAATGTTAGCTATCACTTTAACTAGATCAACAATACTTCATGAGATAACTGATGAAATAAGGTATGTACACTGCACACCATAAAAAGATGTCATTTCAAGGAAACTGTGGTTAATATCTAGATAACTTTATACGAGTCACTTTCAATGAAAACTATGTGAATTACTTGGAGACTTGATGGTTGCTGAATGCAAACATCAAAATTTACTGTACATGTACGTAACATATACACAGCCCATCCCCACAAAGACATTCCTAAAAGTAGCTCCATGTTCCTATTCAAAAAAGTCTTAATGATGAATCTTGCAATAAAGCTTAAAAACACCATAAAACTTGCTTTATAATGCCTCAATATTGCCCAAGGTTTCCAAAAATGAAATCTTACCGTTGTCTAGACATTGAAAATGTCTCCTTGGTTGCAGCCTTTGTGTGTATCTATTGCATACCAAACAAGTACTGTCCATTGTTTTCTTCGCAGGCAATGGAAAATAAAGAAATGGAACAGAATAAAACTCCCAAATCTGCAGGTTATCAGAAGTAAAACTACTTTGAAAATATTTATCACCTTTTATTTTGTATGGTGAGTAAAAGACTACAGCTGAAACTCCTTTCCTTCAATACATCTGTGGCATTGTTCGGGGAACAAGTTGGGTTTCACCGATTTTATCTCACTGACCACTTTGTAAGGTCTGGTCTGAACAGGATTACTGATGAATAACTGGACACTTGATCTGGACCATGCAGCACTGCAGGTCACTTAGCTTTGA
>JZLH01S0626868.1:61898-76993 GCA_001188425.1 Eucidaris tribuloides | reverse complement strand
AGTCAGATTTGAGTCGCCAATTTTTCTGACTTGCGACTTGACTTGACTTGCGGGCAAATTACTTGTGACTTGAATTGACTTGTGACAGAATGACTTGCGACTTGACTTCACTTGAGAAAAAATGACTTGGTCACAACACCGATGTACATGTATGCATGATTATGAGTGAGATATTTTTTGTTTTTGTTTGTACAATTTTCAAAAACTCTTTATTCTTGGTCCATATGCACCCTCCAGATGTCCTTTCTTTTATTCAACAGCCATCTGAATGAATGTTTTCTCATCTGCAGCAAAGACTGTGCAGAGTTGTTTATTTTGGGGCACAATTTTTTATGTTGTTGACTTGTTGACTTGACTTGACTTAGGACGAAATGACTTGCAACCTGACTTGACTTGTGACTTGACTTGACATGACTTGACTTGACTTGACTTGACTTGACTTGACTTGAGACAGAATGACTTGACTTGACTTGAGACAGAATGACTTGCGACTTGACTTGACCTGAGAAAACATGACTTGGTTACAACACTGTTTAGTACTGTGATACACTTTTTCACATTAAATTCATGTTATCCTCTAATCTTAAAGGCAAATAGCAGGATTAGAAAGTCTGTACTTTGGGGTAAAACTTTTCTAGAATCAAGTACACTGTCCAAGGCTTTCTGCAGTCTAAATATAATGGTCAAAAGTTTATTATTTTTTAAACAATCACCATCAGTACTCATTGTGATAGGCAAATTTGTTGTGTAGCTTTGTATGGAATCAAATTCTATTGGGGCAGCAGATTATTTCAATACTGATGAATGAACGCTCGTTTCTCCTCAAGTAAACAAATTGTTTGAACCTATTTGGTTCTTGACGCATGCTTTACTTCTCCCAATCATGTGAAAGCCCTTTAACCCATTAACCCATTGCTTATGGGAACCAGGTGGACTATGTACAAAGTCTATGGAGATATACAGAAAATAGAGATGGTTTGATTTTGCTTTAGCACTGATTTCCCATAGACCCTGTGATGAGATATCTGGTCTCTTGTCTTCAATGAATTAATGAAGATGTGTGTGATTATCTTACCACTTCATGATATTCAATGTCTTCATCCAGGACATAGTCAAAGTTGAGAGAGAAGTGAGCCTTTCCTGTGACAGCATCCACAGGTCCCTTCTCACACTGCATCTGGATGGCTTGGTACAGTAGATACAGCTCTTGTGCTGCATGTTTCTGGATGTAGAAAAGTTGGTTGACAGTATAAGGGAATATAAAAAACATTGACAGATTTAGCCTAGGGGTGTATCCAGGTTTTTTTTTCTGAGTGGGTTGTGAACATAATTTTTTGGACCTTTTCACAATACAGCAAAATGTGATTAAAATGCACCTGATAAATGTTTTTTTTTTCATTTATGTGATTTTGAAAAGGTCTTAGAAAGAAATGTTTCTGGAACTAATGTGGACCTTTTGATCTTTTTTTTTGGGGGGGGGTGGTTGTAGGACACTCCTAACTGCCCCTACATACATCCATGTAGCAGACCTCCCAATCTATCAGACTGATAAATTGGGATGGTTTTGCTAAAAAATAGGAAAGAAATAGCATTTCCCACAGGAGTGTGTAGAAAATCATATTGAAACAAGAGCTGGAAATGATCATAATTCATATTCTTTCCTCCGAATTCAGAATGGTTAGGAGGTCTGTATGTAGCCACCTCCTGCCCCTGAGGCACAGTGACTTACAATTTTTTTTTCCATGTAACAAAATCAGTGGACCACCCTAAATAAAAGGATTGCTGTAACATTCTGTGTAGGTTGCAACATGACCAGTATGTTGTGTGATAACATGATAATGAACACTTATTTTTGTAAACAGAACTTACTAACAACTGACGTGATAACTTCTCCCTCTGCATTTTTTCTGGGGGGAGGGGGTATCCACCCCTGAATTATCTTGTGATGATACAGTTATAATTACTGCTATTAATTATGATTACAGCCAATGTATAGTTTTAGTCAATCAGACAACTTTTTCATCAATTATTCACAAAGTATTCTATTGTCACCCAAGACACCAGAAAACAACATCAAACCTACTGAAAATTGTTTGTAGTGACAAATTGTGATGCTTGAAATATTAAAGAACATGTTGCAGTATGTATATTACCTATGGGAAATGTCGAAGGAGAGAGAGAGTTTCAGAGCATGCAAGTTTTAGGGTATTGATAGATCATATAGCTAGGCTTATCAAAAAGCACAATTGCAAAGAATTTCATTTTTTACCATTTAACAAAACTATACTTAGGCTTTATCTCTAAAACAATACTAACAGTGACTGGAAATGTAAACCATACACAGCTCCCACAAAATAATTTATGGAATGATGAACAGATGGATGGAAAAAGTGATAATTTTCTTTGAGATGGTTAGTACCAGCAAAAGTGGGAAATCTGGAAATGTTTCACTTGTGACTAGTTGATGGTAGAATTCGTAATTACCTACCCTCTGTGTACCAAGTCGGGCTTTTGGCAAGACTTGATTGCACAATTGAACTGGGCAACCATATGAATTAGTTTTCATATTAAATCTGGTTCTAAATGGGTAGAAAGAAGCAATGTTGCTTGTATAGTATATTGAAATTTTACTTGTTTACTATGTTTACACCATTATTGTACTCTTTGCACTATAGCAGAGATTGAAGAATTGTCCATATCTTGTATAATTATGAATGGACAGTAGTTTGGAAAAAAAATTCACTCAATATTGTGTCTGTAATTTTTCCAACATGCTTTGTGTTCACTCCACTTTTGTACAATTTCATGCATCTTCACAGAAATATACAAACAAAAAAAGAATACTTAGGTGATGAACCAAAAACCAAAAACAGTCAAATTAAATTTACAAAAAAAATTAAAAATCACAACAACTTACTTTCAAAAAGCCATACATGCACAAGGCTATCCAGTTAGATAGGAGCTTCTCCACAATTGATTCAGTCCTGTGGAAATTTGTGATTATTGTGACAATGGGGATGATTATGATTACGCGGTGTGGGATGGATGGAGATGCTTATCAAAATAAGTACAACACATCGGCAAACAAATACATACATACATGCTTGAAAGTGAGTGAAATCAGTCTTTTCCTAAACTTGATGACATGGTGAACTAGAATTAGTTACTCACATGTAAACTTGGACTAACTTAAATTTAAACCCTCAGCACCCATTTGTTTTTCTTTATGTAATATCAGTCTGACACTGACAATTTATTTATCAAATTGCAATGACAGAATCAACCTTTTTCCAGTTATTTTGTGAATTAGAAAACTAACATTCAGTGTCTTGGATGCATTGAAAATGGGGAAACTTTGCTTCAAATGTTAGAGACAGTGTTTCCGGTGATAAATGGGCATGTAACATGTGCATGTAACAATCTTTATATCAAAATGGAAAAAGGAATGATATTTATTGCATAGTTCACAATACATGTGTGAACTTTTTTTCAGCAGGAACAAAATAAAAATATAGCTAACAGTCTAGAATGTCTCTCATGAAGATCCCAGCACAGTCATTAATCAGTAGGTACATGTACTTTTAATGAGCACATGTCCACTTTAAGTAATTGAGAATTAAACCTAATTTTTACATTTCTGGCTAATTGCTAAATATATTTTTATCTTTGAGAAATGTATGTTCAAACATCTTTTTATGAAAGAATTTCAAGCATATGAAAGGTAGAAAATGTGTGAAATGTTACACTCAATGATCTAAACTTGATTAATTTGACGAAAATTAATGAGTGAGTAGAAAGTAATGCAACTGTCATTCACAATAAAATACATCAACAAAATGGCATGCACTTTTTGATAACTAAAAGGGGATATAAAAGGCAACTAGCACATCAAAGGAAATGTGGGATAACACAGCATAACACATGCATATACATGTATCAAAAAGAAAAACCTGTATAGTTACTTTACCGTAACAATGATCTCTGTTACCTTTTGAAGAGGGCTTTCATCCTGCCATTCTCTGATGCCTCTTCGATCTCTTCATGCATCAATTCTAACATGACTCTGTAACGAATGACAGATAACAAAACATTTGAATGCATAAAATTTGAAATTACTACAGTAATGAGTAACTGACATGCATTACACTGTTCCCAAAATTGGATAATTATATCATCGAATTGTGAAAGAGAAATTGAATGAATCTTAATGCCTTGGGGACAACAGGCTTGTAAAAGTCCAGTACATCATACATCCACAAAGAGTTTTCATTATTTAAACTGGTAAAAAAGAGGTTTTTGGTAAAGGTATTTGTATTCTATATAAAGGTAAAACAGTAAAGATGAGAGTTTTTACTGTAGTATCATGGCATACATGGCACAGATGATGTTATCAGGAAGCCACGGACTAATTATTCACTAAGTCGTGTTTCCATTATAAAACATTAGTTTGAGTGAACTCATATTTTCTTGGTTTCTCTTCTCTCGAGATGTCCATACTATTAATACATGGCACATGCATTTCCAGTTGCAAAAGTTTAAGATTCAAGTTTAGTTCACAATAATGTAAACAAACACACATAAATGGGTTAAAGTGATAGGCTAACATTGTGGAGCTTCAATTTAAAAAAATGTCAAACTTTGATATCTGAACTACATAGTAGTGTTCAAATGGACAAATAAACACCCTAGAATACAAAAGTTTGAAAAGTTACACTGCCAATGGCAAGTTATACATGAATAAACAATAAAACTCGGGGCGAGTTTTATTAACTTAGGTGTACACACAGTAAGTCTATGGTAGGAAATGGGCAAGTGAATCTGGTCAACTTACGATTTTCACTTTTTTAAAGCACTAAATAATCATTTTGAAATACAATTTTTTTAGGGCTTCATTTTTAGACCTCATCAAAGACTCTGGTAGCATGGGGAATCATGCGGCTCAGATTTTTTTAACTGTGGTAAATGTTAGCCAATACCTTTAAAACAAATCTAATAAATCTACATATAATATGTGTATATAAGGAGAAAAACAGATTTATCAGCAAGAAAGAGTAACAATAATATTTTCACAGAATTGCAAAGATATCTTATTCCTACTCACTCTGTCAAGTATGCCAGCTTTCCTTCAGACACCAGAATGACTGTGATTAAGGATGCAATGTTGACTCTATATATAGAAAATGGGAAGGGAATGGGACGTGGATACTTAATAACACAGTAAATCACATTTTATAAAGCAAGGATGACTTACATGTCTGTCACTAGAAAATTAACACTATAGAAGTCACATTGATAGTGTTCACATAAATGCATGAAAAAAATCAAGTTTGAGTTGGAAATAGAGATCTGGGATTCAGGATAATTCACCAAGGCCATAACATATACTATCATCTCTCTCCCTGTCTCTCTCTCTCTCTTTAGTTCTCTCTCACCTAAAGAGGTGCTCTACAGACCAGACACATACACAGGACACAAACATCGAACATCACACATAACAATACATACAAACAGCACACACAATACTTGTAAGCAACCAACCCAATCGGGATGTTTGTATCAGAACTATTCCAAAATAAATAAAACTACAAATCACCATTAGCACACCTCCAGGAGGTAAACATTGGGTGTATATACCGTGCACACACAATGTGTTATGACATAAACTGCTACAACTGTGAACTTCCACTGCTATCAATATATTTCAAGAATTCTTGTCAAAAATTTCGATATACGGGCCCCCATACAACACGACATGCAATTTTTTTTTTTTAACCATCCCGATAAGACGTATTCTTGGACTTTGTGGTTGTGTCCTCCGAGTTGGTTGTAAAGTGTCGACGTTATTACCTCATTGGGCGAGCCTGCATTACAGGACAGACAGCACACCAGACACACCACAAAACCAAACACAAACACAGGTAGTAGTTTTAACTGCATTTAGTCAACTCCTTACCATTGCCCTCCTATTCTGGAGATCTCTCTAGCTCTATCTCTTGATGAATTGATGATAAAAGTCTTCTGCTTAGGGCAAACCGTGAGAATGTCATCATAGATCTCTCCCCGGTTAAAAAAAATTCCGCTCGTGCGACATGTAGCTATTGCGAAGACATAAATAAAGGCTGATGGATAAAATTCATTCAGCTACAAAAAGTAGAAACAAAATAGGCAGTTGTCGAAAAAATCCCAAGAACCGCACCTGTACTCGAAACAATATCTCGATTATTTTGAGTATAAGATTTCACTCTTTTATAAGGAATGCTGATAGTGACCTGGTCACACGCCGCCCCACGATGACCGCTGAATAAAGTCGCACATTCTCTTTAAACATGAAAATCGGAAGAAATTACCTGGGTGCAAAATAATGAATGTCATACTCCTTTGACCTTTTTGAAGACATTTCAATCTCAAAATTACAAATATTTCTTACTTGTCTTAAATTTTGGGGTTTCAACTTAATTAGGATACATCGTGATGGTCATATGTATCACTCAAAGCACAAATATCACGTTTGGTTCCCTGAGAGTCAGATAATTTCTTGTGCGCATATATCTTTCTAATCTTAATGAAACAAAATTTTGGTACCCAAAAAGTACTTTTCAGTGGTCCCGGCCCCGAGTTTGTGTATATTAAGAGTACATTGCATCAGGTACACCAACTTCCAAAGCTAACGAAATTTTGTCGTTTGATTTGTCGCAGAAGTAAATGAAGAACTAGAGGCACTAGGCGGAGGGCGGACCGCTTCGACACATTATCGCCCCCCGAAAACAGCCGAGCCCCTCCTGTCACCCCGGGCATTGTGGATAAATTAGAAATATGACATGCAATCTCTATAAAAGTCGAACAATGAGGGCATGTCACTTGAACTATTGTTATGCACAAAATTACACCGATCCCCCAAATGAGCGGGCTCCAAGCAAGTTGAATAAAATCGGACAAGAAATGCGGCGATTAGAATCATTACAAGTAATTTGTGAGCATGGCACCCAATGGAAACACTGAGGGCGCTGTCAGCCGAGCACTAATGTACTACATGTAGAATTGACCACCGACCCATAATGACACCTATAAGCAAGTTTGAAATAAATCCTTTGAGTACCCAAAACTACCAACAAAGTAATGAAAAAATAATCATTTTGGTCAAATTTAGACCTATCAGGTACTCTTTGAGCCCTGTAAAAGGTGAAATTGGGCAGTAATCACCAAAAGTTATAGGTGTCTAAGGAGTTGACCATGGATAACACTTACACACAAAATTTTTAAAAAAAGTCTGTTGAGAACTGCGGCCAGTATAGTGCAGCACAAGTCAGACCCTGAAAAATGTTACTTTTTGTGTACAAATGACGGACACAAGCGAGGGCGCCACCAACCAAAACGAATAGCGTCTTCGCTAACCATAATACACCTTCAATACCAAATTTGAAGATGATCGGAGAAGAAATGCAGCGTCAGAGCGCTGCACAAGCGAAATCTTCGGCGCGGCGGACGGCAGGCGCGGCGGCGGAAACGGAGGCCGAAATGCCATAGTATCATCCCGAACACAGTTCGGGATTCAATAATCCAAACCTATTGCTGGTAACTCGACAAACAGACACATTACAAAATACTAGTGACTTTGTTGAAAAAGCAAATATGTCAAGTTGAGGTGAAAATTAGAAACTTGTGAGCTTTGATGTGTAGTTCTCTTTTTAGCGTTAGTGTTCCATTTCAGTCAAGCAGCTGAGGTAGTAATTGGAACAACTAGAAGATGATTATTATTCATTATAGATGCAAACACTCAATGACAGGAACCGCTCTAAACCGCCGGATGTAAAATAGATCGCTGCTGAGACAGTGTTATGGAAAATAACATAAATTTCTTGTAAAACTGGTGCAAAATATCAACAAACTCATGGAATCACCACTGATGGTCGGCGCCATCTCCGCCAGTTGTGGGTAATATCTATCTAGCTAAACGTTTGGCAGAAAGGGGATTTTCTCTGAGCACCACCACCCCCGGTTGTTATGGAATTGAGATAGGTCGATGAATACTTCGTAATCAATCAAAGACAACTTCATTGACTAGTTTCAGACTTTCATCAACAGCATTGACATCAGTGTATGCGCAGATTCCACAGTAAAAAGAGAAGAACAGATCATCTGATATTTTTCTGGTACAAGGTTCATGTGAAAGGATGATCCTCTCTGTCTTGCACGTGTACAGAAAAGCCCACACACCACTGATTGCATACTCAAATTTGAATCAATCAATCCACTTCAGACACAAAGGTTTGGATTGCAAGATCACTGTGTCTTACAGAGCACACAATGTCACAATCAGACAATGATACCTAAAAACTGAATTGAAATCATTGTATAGAGCACTATCAGAATATGTTATCCGGCATGGACTCAAAAAAGGGGCAAAGAAAAGCATAAAACCTACCGCACAAGCCCGAAACAAAAGAAAGTGTAACCAATCAGAGAGTGATACTACGTTTGTTAAACTACATTGCATCCCGCTAGCATAAAGGTGCCTTCTACAACAGGGGTATTGATGTTCACGTTAGAACGCACAGCACGTTTGAGAAAAAAAATAGTTCCATCTTAAAGATAAAGTCATGGCTAAGAAGAACATGCATTTCATAAGGAATATCCTGTGCAGATTGTGACAGCACATACATAGAGAGAGCAGCCAGATCACTAAAAACAGATTGAAGGAACATAAAAGACATTTAAATTCAATAACCGCAGTCATTCAGCCACTTGCGGGAACATGCTTCAACTCTGGACAGAACATCTGATTGGGATAACGCACAACAATAATTGACTTTGAACTCAGTTTTGGCCTAGAAAAGTTAAAGAGGCATATGGATTAAAAACACCGAAACCGGCATTGAGACAGGGACTCTGGATACACTTTATCCTGATATATGCTTCAGTGATTTTCCAAACGACAGGCAGCACAGTTTAAGGGAGAACCACTCAGTTGGCTTGAAAAAGTCCACAGTGTTGGACGAAAGCTTTGTCGGCTAAAATAATACAAGTTGGTAGAATCTAAACCTTCCTTCTATAAAGGAAGATGATCACACAAATACAAAATGACATAATTTAATATTGCAGCAAGAATTTTTTGCCTCTGCTTATGAATTGATAATATATTATTATTATATTTGTTTTTTTTTTAATGAGACAATGAGACTCGCTGTCCCTGTGACACTTCAACTAAAAACTGAGTACACTGAGTCAGCTAAATACTCATCTTCGGAAAGATAAATGTTAAAAAGACATGAATGGATCTTGATATTTTTTGTACACTGAAAAATCCAAAATAATCTATTTGTGTCATAAACCGCCCAGTACCACACTTGGAAATTAATAATGCCAAAATCTATACATGTAGTTTTGATTGCAAATAAACAGCAGTACTAGCGTGTTAGCATGAAAAAAACAGAGAGGTAACCATAGCATATTGTATTTATAGCATGCAGCTGGCGACATCTCGTTTACTATCTTCACCTGCTGATCGCGTTGTCGGGTAGCCTACCAGTCCAACCAAACAATCATTATTCATTCAAGTACTCTCTCGGTTCTAACAACGGCATCTTGTGTGCTGTGACAAGCATTCTGATCTCTGACATGTGCCAACTGAGGTCTTGGAATACATATTATGTCAAAAATTGTCAAAAAAAAGGTTATTTTCTACTATTCACCCATGGTAAGACCTAAAAAACAATAAGTATAATAAAATGTTTGTACATATAGAGAATGACAAAAAAAACAGGCAATAGCAAGATTGATTCTCAGCCATCCGCAGACTAAATATCACAGAGGTAATTCCGCACAAGTACATCCTAAACCAAGTTGACCTAAAATGACCTTGACACGCTTACCATGTGACTTTGGATGGCACGATAACAATGAATGTACTCCTAATGCATCTATCACCCAAATTTTTGGTTTATATTGCAGCAAACATGTGCAAATTATGTGTCATAAAGACAGTCTTGACTACACTTTTGAACCTAAAAGATGACTTTGACTTATCAGAGTCACCTCCAACAGCCACCCAAATCTATGTAAGGTCCTCTAAAGTGTTGCATCAACAACCCGAAGTTTAGTTAAAAAAGGATACGCTTTGCAAAGTTATTTTATGATAAGAGTCTTGCAGCGCGTAAACTTTTAACATTTGAACCCAAAATGACCTTGAACGCTCACCATAGTGACCACCGGACACACCACAACATGCGGGACCCCGATGTGCACATCCGCCCAAGTTTGGTTGCCATGGACCAACGTTCCAAGTTATGTCGAAAAGTCTTGCAGTAAAGCTTTTAACTTAACGCTCAAATGAGGATCCATTGACCCACATGTGACATCCGACAGCACCACAACATGCGGCGTACCCCATGTGGCATCTATCACCCACGTTTGGTTGCGCATGGACCTACGGTTGCCAAGTTATGTGTCCTAAGAGATTCGGAAGGACGGATGGACGCCATTTGGATCCCTTTAGTCTCGCCGTCACCTCCGGTGGGCGAGACAACAAGACTGTGACAGCCATATCTATGATGCTATGTCAATGGACACACCACGCATGTCATTTGTTGGGCAACATCTTTTTGACATTCTGCTATAACATTGTTTACCTATCTCATTCTGTACCCCTTCCTCGGCTGAAGTGTGGCACATACATGCTACACCCCATCATGAAACTAAAGGTAGCATAAACATGGAGTGGAGAATTAATCTGAAGTTTGTGGTTCAGTTGGGCAGGGCCAGACCAAATATCATGTCAAGCTTCTCCAGGAGGTTTATGGAGAAAATGCCACCTGTGACATTGCATTTTCTCAACACTTGCCTAAAAATTAATATACACTCTGGTGTATACAAGAATATACCATTTAACTCTTAACATGCCAGAAGATTTGAACCTCTATGGACTTTGTGTGTATTATGGGGTGCAGATCTGCAACTTTGGCACGTTAAGAGTTAAGATCATCTAGGAAAGTATATGATCTAGAAATTTGTTGGTGCATTTCTAAATATTAGATAATTACTTATTTTCAAATTTCAAAGACATGTCATTTGTAGGTAGCCTAATTGCATAAGTGATGTTTTCTTATGCTGCTGGAGCAGTGCAAAAGAGGTTCCCTGCCTTTAAAGGCATCATATAACAATGTTTCCAGTTTACACAAATCTGAGCTACAAAATTCCCCATGCTACTAGTGTCTCCAAAAAAAGTGTCTAGTGTCTAAAAAATGAAACCCAGAAAAAATTGCAGTTCAAAATGATAATTATGTACTATTACTTAGTGAAAAATCATTGACTAATCATTCCAGTTTTTCCCCCAAGAGTGCTAGTAACAGCATAACTGTCTAAAGTGTTGTGCTCTAGGGTGTTTTTTGTCCATTCAAACACTGTCAGATATATCAGATAGCAAAGTTTGACAATTATTTAAATGGGGCTTCAACAATGTTATATAGTGTCTTTAAGAGCTAAACCAATGCCTCACCTTTCTCCGCTCTCGACTGTATCTTCTTCTCCACCAGCTCCAGTTCTTGGGCCATCTTGTCGATGCTGCCACGGCTTCGTCTGTACCCAACCACACCAATGATTATGAACAACAGCACCACCACGACACAGACGACGACCACGATGATGATGATATTTGTTATTGGGAAGGAAGTTGTGTAGCGGATGTAGCCAGGACTGAAGACCAAATTCCTGCCATGGCGCACCTGATGAATAACACATTACACTTTTTATAAGGTCAATTACATGTAGATCCCACTGTATCCAAGACCACAGATTCTGAGACTGTAGCACTTTTTTGCACTATAAATAAAATTGTTAACAAATTTAATTCCACGAAATACTTACAACAACGGCTGGCAATTCTCGTCCAGGTCCGGATGCAAGGCTGCCATTGTAGAATCCTGCACCAGGCTGTTCATCGGGTAATTCACAGGAATATCTAGTTGGACCTATACTGATGAAGGTGCATTCACCGTTAGACCCCAGCAACACCTGGATATCAGCCTCTCGACCACTGGGCACATTCAAATTGGAACCCTGGATTTGATGACAAAGGTTTGATTTGTAAACTAGTGATTGTGCTTTCAGTATTTTGGCATTTATCAGTAAAACATTCCTCTTGGCAATCAAACCTGTTGTGTAGCTCTCTATGGCTTCTATTTCTATTAGGGCTCAAGAGAATTAAAATACTATTATGTTCATGCTTGATTCTCCTTAAGTTAACAAATTAGAGACAAATCCTTCCAGCTGGGATATCAACTCAAGCTGGTGTATAGTTGTTAAATATTTTAACTCATTTGGTTCTTGAGGCATTTCCAGGTGTTCCCAATTATGTCACTAACCTTTAATTCCATTCTGCATTCCAATTATTTATCACAGTAATCATCAACTCTGATTTGTAGCAGTGCCTTACAAAAATGGTTTGTGGTGACGTCTTACAAGTAAAAGGAGTTGATAATGATGCACTGAATAGTTTACCTCCCAAATACATCACTGACTTGCTGTCTTCATACATCCCTGCCCACACTCTCAGGTCATCTAAAGTCCATTTTCTCAGGTTCCACACTTATCAACACACTCAAACAGTAATCAATCATTTCAACTTGCAGCCCCAACTCTCTGGAACTCAAAACATCAGTCATTCCCCATTTCTATTTATTTGTCAATTACAGTAGTATCACTTAGTGTAAATTTGTAATAGTCTATTGCAAATAAATTTGTTTATTTATCCAATTAACTTTTGTTAGTCCCTTGCATATGTTTATGAATTTATGTTGTAATGTCATGCATAGCTACCATGTGAAGTGCATAGAGAAAGTAACTTGTTTATGTTCTGCTACAAGTTTATAAACAAGTAAATGCTGAGTTATCATTATTATTAATCTAATTCTCACCTGTAATTCCAGCACTGTCCTTGGAGCGACATCAACAATCATGTTGGTAGTATCAAAAACGTTATACACTGGATCAGGGAAATAGGTTATTGTTCCTAGGTCAATGAGAAAACCATCCATATCAGCGGTCAGAGATGCCGTTAAGACGTTCGTGGCCTGTCGCTTCTTTCTAGTCATATTACCAGGACCAGGGTAGCTGGGTGTCGGACAGACTAAAGTTGTGGTGTCACTGCTATTACACATCTGTGACAGAAAAAAAGAAGAGACGTTTTTAACCCTTTGCCTGCTATAGTTGATTTCATAATAATTATACAATTCATTAAATGCATCATTTAAAATGTATCTAGATATTATGAAAAATCTTAGCTACATAATCTTCCATGCTTTTTGATGACTCTGATTAAAGTCTAAAAATTGAATCCGTAAAAAATTTCTCCCAGTACTTCAAGACATTCATTTAGTAACTGTAAAAATGTGAAAATCTATGAATTCCTGGTTATGGCATTCCCATTCCCCGCCCCCCCCCCCCCGACTAATTAACTCTTAATGTGCCAGAGAAATTACACGTCTATGGACATTTTGTGAATTGTGGTGCATATTTGCGACTTCGGCCCATTGCAGCATAACTTTCTATTGTTTTGTTTTCTAGGGTGAATACTTAGCTATTCAAGTACTATCATGTACCTCACATATCTAAATTTGACACTTTTTGAAATTGAACCTTCACAATGTCAAATATTATGTTTAAATTAGACAACTGTAATCATTGAGTACTTCCTCTTTTTTTGCTTTAATTGTTATTTTTTCTATAATTTCTCTTCACTCATTTGAGAACAAAAAATTTGTTTGTTTTAAGAAAAAGCTACTTGCAAATTTCTGGTATGGCCGGCTTTGCAGGTGTTTAAATAGGAAAACATCATTAGGCTGATATGAGTCAAGACACTGGAAAGTAGTGAAGAATAAACCTCAAGATCACTGTCCTAATCCTACCTCTGAGTTGTTAAATCCCTCTGCTGAGGCAATAATTCTAGGATTCTGCACCAGGTTGAAGCCAGTCCCAGTCAGTACGATATCCACACCACCACTGGAAAAGAAGGTTTCAAGTAAATACTCTGAACTGTGTTGCTAGAGTGATGTATCATCATGTCTCTGCAGAATTGTCGCTGGTGCAAAACTGCCCCACACAAAGTACCTTACAATTAAATGCTGATGACATCAATTAGAAATATCACTGTAGAGGATTAATACCCCCCTCCCAAATCAGGACTCTGATTTTTCACATAATACACCATACCACAGCAATGCAGTTTCGAACACATCTGAAATTGTGACTTGTTTATCTTCACCCAAAGACTAATATGCATGAACTTCATGAGCATTGCTCAATAAATGAGGAAGTAGTGTTGATCTGTGATATTTTCCCCGATTTATCATCATAATATGCTGTTACCATGGCAATGCAGTTTCTGACACATTCAACAAATCTTTTTTACGCATCTTCACCACAAGACCCGATGTGTGTGCTGAATTTCATGAGCATTGCCCAACAAAGAGAAAGTAGTTTGATCATCAAGATTTGTAATGGAACCACTGCCTTACTGCTAAACTGTATGTTGATTCATTGCTCTTCAATAGTGATAAACAAATATAAATTGAAATACCTCACACATACCTCAAAATGGACCTTCTGTCACCAAAGTTTGAGATGGTTGGATTGGCCATGAAGGTAAAGTTAGTTGTGGTTGACCTTTGTGCCATGTCAAAGGTCATGGTCAGGACTCGACCTTCATTGGTAATGTTTGACCTTGCCGTGACACAAGTAGCCATGGTTTCATTGATAAAACTGAAGACAAATAGAGATTAAAAATAAAACACTTGAAACAGTTATTATAAGTCTTAATGGCATTGATCTAACATTGTAAATGCCCACTTAACAAAAATTGTCACACTTTGGTATCTGACCTACATGAGTGTTTGAATGGACAAACAAACACCCTAGAAAAAAAAAAAAAACCTTCTGAACTTTATCATGCTGTCACTGGCAAAATATGTGCAGATAAATAATGAGACATAACTTAATGTCCTGACGACATTTCAGAAAATTTAGACAAATTCTATTACACAACAGTCCATGAGAGAAAACTGGAATGGTGGCTTATTGATTTACACTTATTTTTAAAGCACTTA